>CM070097.1:19221526-19309026 GCA_036178185.1 Liparis tanakae | reverse complement strand
TGTAATAATTTGCTCCAACGAATTAGTGGTCCAAGTCTTTCTAGCGCTTTGCCAAAGAAAACAGTTCCAGTTACATGTTAAGCAAATAAACACGGGGTCAGAGCAGGAGGTTTAAGGCTGACTTTTCTAGAGCGAAGACGCAAATGAAACCATAACGCACTGCTGCAGGATGGATTGGGCTGGAGGTGGAGGGGTCAGCTCCTGACCAACTTAGAGACTAACTTTGTGCACGTAAGATGTCTCTGTCTTCTGATCAAATATGTCAAATATGTATCGCCGTAACAACACATTGATATGCTGTTTGTCCTCAACCCGTTCTTCCAGAGCAGCATGCCAATCTGATTGTGACACTTGAGATTCTCAGCAGCTATTTCATGGTCAAGATGACGACTGAGATGACATTTCTCAACAAACAAACCGAGTTATATTGGAAGGCCCAACCCAGAACAAGACTATTATTAATAGGGATGCAACTTGCTGATCAATCTGTTCATTAGTGTTATTCTTTCACAGAGCTATCTAGAGCATCTATAAAATTGCTTGTTTTGTGCAATAAAAGTCTGAGACGCAAGAATATTCAACTTGTAATACACTGTAATAAAGTTTGAAATGATTCCATAAATCGCTCACATCATCAAATACATCAATCATGCAGATTGTTGATGTTTAAAGTTCTGCCGAGTGTCTAATCTATTAAAAGAACAACTTCTTTTAGCAACAAGTGCCACCTTTCTGGCAAAGATAATACATACAGAGTGGGAGTGGGGTGTACGGAGTACATTTTGGAATATTCCATAACAACCTTTCATCATATTGTAATTGAAGTCGAAGAGAAAATGAGACAATCTGCATTTTCAAACGTTTATTTTCTCATTACAGGAACGTGTCGACCACTTGGCAAAAGGAAACTCATCTGCCGGGGGTCCAAATCCCGACAGTCAGAAACATCCAAAACACAGCAAAGCTATGAGGAACAAATTAAATACAGGCCCAGACACCCCGACACACTTCTGGTGGCTCATAAGTGATGAATGAGACAAGATTATTTTTCTATCAATTTATATACTTTTTTAAATGGTGTTCTCTTTCAGCCTGTGCCAAATTGTAATACATATATATCATCCGTCTCTCACTACTCCTCACTTCCTGATTTAGAAAAATCAAAAAACGAATATATGCTGAAAGTGCATTTTTAACCTTCCTGCCGTTTCCTCATAAACACCGCCTCAATTTCCCAGCGGGGCTCGGGATGTGTGGAGGAAACCGAGCCACCGGATGAATCGCTGCACGGCCCACCTGTGACCGTACGAGGACACGAGGAGGGGGGTGGATGCAACCGGCGGATGTGTACCGCAGCTTTCTCACGGGAACAAACATGTGGGACGCTAAACAAACCCAGAATAGCTGCGATCGGAAACCAGACGCAGCTCCCGTGCTCATAACCATCGGTCCGGCGTCCGTGGCGTCCTGCAACGATCCCACACTGGACGTTCCCATTCGCGTTAAACGGAAATCTCAATGTGTGTGAGAGAAAAGTTACCGGCAACAGAGCTGAACGCATGGACGTGTACACAGTGGAACTGTGTGCCTGACAGACGGAAATGACTGTGTGCGTGTGTGTATGTGTGTGTGTGTGTGAGTAACAGAGGAAGGTTTATGTATAATGCAGCGTGGGTCCAGTTTCCAAAGTCCTCATTGAGTTTCCATAAACATCTAAGGCTGCTGTTAGTGCAATCTCTCGCTCACACACACACACACACACACACACACACACACACACACACACACACACACACACACACACACACACACACACACACACACACACACACACACACACACACACACACACACACCTCGTTGTGTTTCTGCACCTAAAGGCTAATGTAGTCGCGTAGGCAGCCGCACAAAGAAGTCTCACAGAGCGAGCGACGCAGACAATCTCTCCTCACCCCCCTCGCTCGCCACTCGACCTCACACTCACCGACGCGCGGCACGGCTTTCCCAGTGCGACCCCCGAGGGGGGGGGGGGGGGGGGTTGGCACAACAGGTTTCTCACCTCCCGGTCGGGAGTTCCAGTCGCCCGGTGGAGCCACGGACTGCACGCGTACGGGCGAATACGGTCGAAAGGCACATGCCCGTGTTTCAGTCTTGTAAATATCCGGCTGTGTGAAAACCCCAGTAGCACTTCTGCCTCAGCCAGCTCACAGCAGGATCTATAATTAGACAGAGAGCTCCACTCCCCTCCAGTCATCTTTTACTGTCGGCCACATCCTCTTTTCTTTAACTCCTTCTTTCTTCTCCTCCCCTCCTTCCATTTGTTGACGCACAAACTGTTGATTTCATCATTTCATTCACACATGTGGAAGCACCTCGTCTGGCAGGGTGCTTGCAGACTGCGGACAGAAAAGGACTTTGGAAGAGTTTGAAACTCACTTTAAAATGCAGCTTGGAAACGAATGAAAGACGAAATAAATGTTTAAAAAAAGGCAGCAACAAGCAGACCAAGTGCAGACGGAGTAAACGGTTAGCGAGAAAAGAACGATGTGATGAAACACGAGACCTCTGACGGCCCCGCTGGAGGCATTTTAAGACTTTACACTTTATACGGAGCCAGTTTCACACCAACTTCTCTCCCTCTCTACCATGTTTTCAATCGCCGCGTTTGGCCGGTGTCAGCTCTTTTTCATTGCAGAACTTAACAATCCATCCCATACATTTTCAGGGATCGCCACCATGGTAACGGGGGTGGTCGTGCTGGCAGGAAGTCGAGTCTATAAAAACCCAACAATGGGAGAACCCGGGTGGCTTCCTGTTTAAGAGCTGAGTTTAGACTCCCGTTTCCTCCCCTCTCCTCCCCCTGCTGTTGTCGTGACTCTGCTGCCGCAGTGCCCTTGAGCCCCTGCAGCGGTGAAGTTCCCTACTGGACTGCATGCTCAGATGGTAAAAAAACGGAAACAACCATCCTTGGCTTCTCGGACATACGCATACACACCGCTTCCCGAATCAGCGTTCCTGTTCTTGTCGATGCCTGGCTTTAGTGAAAAGCTGAGGGGTTTGACATCCATTAACTCAGATTAATAACTAACAGTGGCCCTGAAGGCAACCCACCAATGCACTGAACACAAACATGAACTAAGTAAACTATTGACAATCCAGTTAAGTTGTTTCGTCTATCTTGATTTCTCGTGCGACTGGATGGGCTGAGAAAAAACTTGGGTATGACTTAATAAAGTTAGATCTCAAAGTAAGTATCTTTGCTATAAGGGGAGGGGCTTTGTGTTGTGAGTAAGAGAAGCCAAGGACAGAGCTGTTGAACATAACAATGTAACTTTAACACTCAATATGAAGCTATACAGCCATTTGATGCTTAGCTTAGCCTAGCATAAAGACACGATAATCGTCTCCCTCGGCTATCAGTCTAAATACTAAGCTAAGCATCTCATGGCTGTACCTTCATATGTAGCATCAATAGTATAAATGTATTTGTTATTATCAAACTATACTATATTTTGTCATTTTAAATATCCAAACATCATTTTGGAAGTGTGTGTAGACCATGAGGCAAACTCTGGTTTTACCAAGTGTCTTCAAATTTGTATTCTCTTTATTTACCTGTAAAAAAAGAAACTTGTTCTATTGTATTGTATCATCTATGGGAAAACTACTACTTCTCACTTCATTTATTCACTCAGTAAACATTGTCAACATGAGTTTACTGTCTCAATCGCCAGATTCAAGTCTTCTTCAATACAGCGTGATGTTCTTTGAGTCCATTGGTCATGTTCCCATTTTAAAGCAACACCGTGTAACTTTTCCTACCTTAAAATAACAGCTTGAAAAAATTTGTGCCGCTAAAATGACTTTTAATATGGCGATTTGCTCCTCCGTCACTGCCATCGGGGGTCTGTGGCCAGAACACTCCGCTATGTAAGATTTTGCAGCCGCCCGGTCGCTTCGACCTGCTTCCTGTCAGTGATGACCATCGTCACATAGTCCAGTCCACCTCACAGGGGACTTTTTATTGTCTCCGCTACGCGACGTAGAGACAGAGAGACATGCTGCTGTGGAGACGATCAATAACAGACGTTTAGTTTAATAACAGAACAAAGACGTCTTTAAGAAAGGGACCTGACATTACTGCTGCTGTCATCTGGAGGAGAGAGAAAGTTACAGGGGGGCGGGCGGAGATATAAAAAAAAAAACTCAAACTCAAAAGAGCCATATGTGTCACCAGAAAAGCCACATATGGCTCGCGAGCCAGAGGTTCACGACACCTGATCTATCGTAACTGGGTATTTACGACACTGAAGTAAACGTTAAATACCTGAAAGGGGCGCTACAAGTGAAACACTGCATAGTGGGGTTTTAAGGAAAGCGGAGTATACAGTATCTACGTCATTCCTCCGCATTCCATATCTGGTAAATTGGTTTGCGGGGAAAAAACATGGCGACAGCTGTAATTCAAGACGGCGACAGCAAAATTGCTGAACCCTCGTCTTTAAAACGTCAGTCCGCACAACAATGGGTCAGGTCACGATGACTACGTCTATTCTGATATACAGTCCATGGTGTAGACACACAGTACATTGTGTCTACGATCAGTTACAATCACTGCCTTATACCATCGAGAGCAGAAAGAAGTCCCAGCGTGGGTCATTTCAGTTAACTCTTATTGTTTTGCAATGCGACAGTTTGCCAACTTCAGTTTTGGGGAAGTGCAGCGATGTGGCGTCTCTGCCAAGAACGTGTCACCTCTCCCCCAGGATCTTCTGTTTTATGACGTTTGAGTTTGTTGACGATTTGTTTTCTTTGCCCGTTCAACCACGTTGGCCGGAGCAGCTCATGATAACACCCACTGTCTTCCATTTGTTAAAAACAATGATCCGTCTCTTCGGGATAGGCAACGGCAGCATTTGCCCAAGAGAGAACAACAAGTCATCTTTAGTTTAAATTGTTTTAATGATATATGCTGATTCACTGTTGTTTGTAACGATCGGTGTTTATGGAAATGTCGTGGAGCAATTATGAATGTGGTTATTACTCTAATAGAGGAAAAGGTGCAGGAGGTGAAGTCGTATTCACACACAGTTGCTAAATGACTCTTGCACAACACAGGATCTCTATGAATAGTCTCGTACTGACAGTTAGGATCACATGGTCTTCACTGTGGGAGTCTTTCTCCCATCAGACCTCAAGACTCGAACAGAACCAACAGAACTGCACGTGTCTCGCTGAACGTCACGTCCTTCTTAAGAGATGGTGATTGATATATAAGTTAAAGTCATTTTGTTTTGTAGAAAAACTAGTTTTTTGCAGACAAACACTGCAAAGTATCCACATGCAACGCTTAGTATCTTCCCAAAGATTTCATTGCGTTTTGGGTATGGTTTAAATTAGACAAAACTAACCTACGTTGTTAGGTTTAAGGTTGTTGTATTGGTTAAAATGATCTCCTTTAAGCTACTTGTTTTAGTTTTGCCAAAAATAACATTACTTAGGTTTTGGGTTTGAGGTTAAAGGTCATGGTTATGGAGTAGTATGGTTCTTCTATTGTTACATAACATTTAGGCCGCGTTAGTTGAGTATGTAAGTTAATTAAGTACTTTTACTTAAATGTAGGTACTTTAGTAACAAAAGTGAGTTAAAATAAGTCAGTGTTGACTTTTGTTCGCCCGGGTGAAAGTCTCCTGACATCTCTTTACACTCTTCGTATACTACGTTACTCGACTTCACCGGCCGCCCTCACTGCCTCAATAATAAGTTGGGCTAATAAAGTATAAAGTATGGATAAAGTATAACAGTTTTGGGTTAACAACCAGCCCCCTTTTTCTTCCAGTTAAAAAAAGAAAGTCAAGTTGAAGTATCTAAGTCAGGTTGAAGAGAAAACACAAACGTTATTGAGCCTCGCTCCACCTCTTTTCTTTCTTCCTTGTCTCCCTCGCTCATTCCTCTTCGAACTCATCTTGCTATTCACCCCCCCCCCCCTCCCCCCCATGTTGAGGAATCCACAGCTGTCACTCCCATTCAAAACCTCTCCTCTTCCCATAGCAGCTGGCCAGACTGGTGTGTGTGTGTGTGTGTGTGTGTGTGTGTGTGTGTGTGTGCGTGTGCATGCGTGTGTGTGTGTGTGTGTGTGTGTGTGTGCCTGCCAGCATACAACTGTCACCCAACAATATCTATATTTACGACGTTGCTCTGCTCGTGCGTACTTGAGGGTTCAAGAGTGAATGGTAGTGTGTGTTTGCGTGTGTGTGTGTGTGGGGGGGGGGGGGGTGAATAGCAAGATGAAGAAACTTTAAGAACTGCCCTCTGCTGTGGGTGTGTGTCACAAGGATAGCAAAATGAGGATGACCCTCCTTAGTGAGGACCTTTTGCTGCTGCTCACATCGACATAGGGTTAAGTGAGGACACGAGAGGTAGCTAAATCACCCACCTATCTTTGGAGAATCTCTGGAGGATCTCTGGTAGATCTCTGGAGGATCTCTGGTAGATCTCTGGAGGATCTCTGGTAGATATCTGGAGGATCTCTGGTAGAAATATGGTAGATATCTGGAGGATCTCTGGTAGATCTCTGGAGGATCTCTGGTAGATCTCTGGAGGATCTCTGGTAGATCTCTGGTAGATATCTGGAGGATCTCTGGTAGATCTCTGGTAAATCTCTGGTAGATATCTGGAGGATCTCTGGTAGATCTCTGGTAGATCTCTGGCTCCAGGCCTTCATGTGATCCGTCTTTATCTTATTGTGTACAGGAGAAAAATCCACGCTCAGATGCTCACAATCCCCAAACTGCTACGTTATTATTTCCACTATACATTCATGAAGCGTGATGACACATCAGCTCTGCTATACTGGTTTTTCAGGGTTTCTGCCTCTGAAACAAGACTAAGAGATTGTTAGATTGTAGTCCCATTTTGCTACATAGAATAAAAATGTAAATTTCGAGGTCCATGTCATCCGTCCATTTTAACCAAGCCTGATAAGTTTGCCAAATTTGGTGAGTTTAATTTCAAATTATATAAATAATAATAAATAAATAATAAATCACAAATAATAAATACATTTCAAATTTGATATGTACCCCCAATATGCCCCCAATGTTCAAAAATAGAAGAAGAAGAAGAATAATACCCCTAACAATTTCAATAATAAAACAATATTATCTATGGAGGATGAAGGATGAGTTATGAAGTCTCTCAGACAGAGGAAATAAGCATTTTTTAATTATTGTGATACTGCCGATGATACTTCTGTATCTCTTTCCATAGGTGAGCAGGTTGCAGCTGGGGTGAGTTTTGTCGTTTGATATCCCCTCTGCTCTTCTTCTCCCCTCGTTATCACTCCAGCTCAGTCGATGAGTACCAATGAGGTTTTGGCTGTAGAGCCCTCCTATCCTGGGTTGTGCACCCCCCACACCACTTCGTAATGTTTGCAGTCAGGATGCTTTCTATTGCTCCTCCGTAAAAGTGAACACAAACACGGCACTGGAATTTCCCCTTCTTACGTTTCCTGTTTATGAGCGTTCTTCGCGGTGATGGAGGTGTGTGAGCACTGTGACAGGTTGTTTGTGATGCTGATTTCCAGGAACTTAAAGACGTTAATTTGCTCCACATCAGCTCCCTTGATGCTACCGGAAGTCACACGAGAGGATAAACTGTACAGTGTGACCAATGAATCGGTAAAGGACATTTTCAAGCGATAAAAGATAATAATAACTTTATTTATATAGCACTTTTAAAAACAAGGTTTACAAAGTGCTCTACAGATAAACAAAGCATTAACACAACTTTAATGACGGCAAACAAAAAAGACCATACCGTAAAAGCATTGAATACAACTAAACCAAACAAATAGCCAATTACATTTTTTTATAAAAACATAAAAGGACGACATCACTTAAAAGCAGTTCTATAAAAGTGGGTTTTAAGAAGTGATTTAAAAGAAGATGTCGTGAACTTTCACACACTGAAAGGGTTAAAGGTCTCAGACGAAAACACAGACATTCCCCGTCTGAACAACACTGTGGTAGCGACCTGTCAATCACTAAGTCGCCACGCTCTAAGCATACCTTGCTTTATTGTGTTTTTTACTCTTAGTGAGACATTAATACACTAAATGAACATCATTCTGTATGGAAAATGACTTAAAACCAGTTATTAAGACCATGAAGTGAGAGTAGGCTCACTTTCCCATAGACATCTATACAATCAAGACACTTTTTGCAACCAGGAGTCATCCCATGCTGGCTACTATGTTATGATTATAATATTATTGTTGTTATACGGTAACCTAGGGTTGTATTTGAAGGTCCAAATGTACAACCTATGTGGTCGCGTGGGTAGAAGGACTTGTTTTAAAATAGATCTTCAATAAACAAGCGATCGCAAGCAACAATGTTGCTTTCACAAAACGACAGGTTTCTAAATGTGGCGCTTTTCTCTTCTTCTCGAGGAGATTCATGCATGTCGTGCAAGCTCGTAATACAGGAATGCACGTAAGCTATTGCATCACACCCTGCGTCAAATAAACAGGTGCTTTGGGATTCCATACATCTGCAAGCCAATAATAAATCTATTTGCATAACTCACACACAGTTCACACAGACACACACCGACACCAATAAACATTCCATGTGTCCCTGTCATCTTTCGCTCAGTGTTGCAATTTGCCTCAGGCTGAAAACTTTAGAACAACTCATTCATCACATACGCACACACAGACACGCACACACACGCGCACGCACACACACACAGGCACAGGCACCAGGTGTGCTGTCCAATTTGACAAATGACAGTCAATCCTCCATCTGCTGCACAGACAACAAAGGCAGAGCTGAGAGTCATACTCAGGGCCCCACTGACACTCTGTTTCCCGTCTTTAACACTGTTGGCTGGGAACAATGCAGCAAACGTTGCCACAATAAATCTGATTGTTTCAGGGAGAATCCCCTACAATCCTCTGGCGGAGAGATAGGTGGTGCATTTAGTTTCTGCTTGGTTTTGGAATAAACAGGAGAGGAGAAGTAGGTGAGCGGTGACAGCCGCCGTTAATGGACTGACAAAAGAAACCGAGCAAAGAGAAAGAAAATCGATTGACGAGCAATCTCCGGGATCTCAACTTGAAAAGTGGTTGTGTGTGTGTGTGTGTGTGTTGGCCGGGAGATGATTTTTGACAATTTTCCGAAAACCCCAAATTCCTCTTTTCTCGGAGCGCTCCCGTTATGGATGAGCCACTGACATCTGTGTCGCTCCCTGTGGGTACATTATTTTTCTTTTTTTTCTCCCTCCACGTCATCGCCCCTCCGCCGAGAGGTCAGACGTTCACGACGGGTCACAAGCAGACGAGCCGAGGCCGGAGGACATTCACGGCTTCGCCCGAGGACACCTCCGCAGTGTCAACAAACCGGCTTAACCAGAGTTCTTACACATTTTGATCAATGGATTTCCATGACTTTTCCATGACTTTTTCAGGACTTTTCCAGGTCTTTAAACCAAATGTCCATGACTAAAATGAAATCTCGGTATAAACATGAACACTTTTTAACATTTAGCGTATTGAGAGCGTACGCCGGCTTATATTTAGAGCGTCTTTCTTTAAAAAACATATGAATTATTTCACACTCGGCGTAAATGGACATGTGATTATATCACATTTCCATGACTTTTCCATAACTTTTATGATTCACGTTTTTTCCAGGACTTTTCCAGGCCTGGAAATTTTTTAATTCCATGACTTTTCCAGGTTTTCCATGACCGTACGAACTCTGCTTAACTCCTCAAGTCCACCGTGTTTGCAGCGCTTCTCCCAAGACACCATGCACTCTTTCGAGAGGAATAAATTATGAGACAGGAATACTTGATTTAATATCAAATTATCGAGCTAAACGTGGAAAATAAGTACCGCGGAACGGCCCTTTGGCAAAGCCGTTGTTTCCTCTCGTTGATGCAATGCAGCTGCTGGGCAGCTTCCAAGAAACCCGTCCTCAACCAGTGGATACGCATTCTACGAAAGGTTAGAAATACGCAATGCGGACGCACGCACAAACAAAGTATGCTGTAACTACCGCTGTGTGAGAGGCGCTGCACCTGAAAGTAAAAAGGACGTCACGATGTCTTCAGGAATTCGTGATGACCTTTTTGAAAGTTAAGTAGAGGCGTGCCATATTTTGGATGATTAGAACGTCTCAACCTTTACAGAGAGATAATTAGTATTGTGTGGAGTCTATCATTTACAGTACTACGGATGCCGGTGTGTCCCTTGCATACAGGCAGCGTTGCTTAATGATTAGTGCGGCCAACCCAATGAATCCATCTCCATACCTTAAGGGGAGGTAAACATTGCCGCCGTTTAGGCTCTCCACGCGTAACAAAGCGTTGTCCGTAGGCTATCGGTTACAAATAGCTGAATGTCTTTTCAGCTGAGCTGGAACGGAGGACAGAAATTTAAAGAAACTTCCAAGAAAACCTAAGAACAGGGTTCTTACACATTTTGACCAATGGATTTCCATGACTTTTCCATGACTTTTCCATGACTTTAAACCAAATTTCCATGAACAAACTGAAATCTCTGTATAAACATGAACAATTTAGAAAATGTAGCGTATTGAGAGCGTACGCCGGCTTATATTCTGAGCGTCTTTCTTTAAAAAATATATGAACTATGTCAAATTCGGCATAAATGAACATGTGATCATGACACATTTCCATGACTTTTCAAAAACGTTGATGATTTTAGTTTTTTCCATGACTTTTCCAGGCATGGGAATAACCATTTAAAAATTCTATGACTTTTCCAGGTTTTCCATGACCGTACGAACCCCGTAAGAATCCATTTCAGAATGGAATTTATTGGCGTGGCAACGGTTTCGGTGGTTCTGCTCAGCAACTTGAGAAACAGTCCTAAAACCCGACATGAAGAAGAATCGGGAAAAGGATCAGATTGGCCTCGAACAAATTACGATATATTTTTGCCAACCCAAACTTCAATCTTTCTACACATCTGTCAAAGCTCCCTTTCTCGCTATCACCCCCCCCACACACACACACACACACACACGCACACACACAGTCGTTCCTAACATCAGACACATTCTTCACATTTTGCAACACAGATAAAGGCACTCAACGCAGCAGCCCCCTCAAAGGGATCTCCCTCTTTTTATCTTTTATAACGCAGCACACGGTCACACAGATATCATTCCACCTTCATCATCGCAGCCCTCGATACACTCACACTTCCTGCTGGGAAAACACACAACGCCGGATTCAGGAAAAAGCGAACGCTAATCACGAACGACTCTCTAATGTTGGTGCGAGTCCTTCTCGCTACCCGGCTTTCCAGCGCTGAGAGGGAAATGAGCTGAATGATGTTTCTGGTTATCAGCGGTGAAAACGGTGAGTCATGAAAACACTGACAGCCTGTGGTGGTGGTGGAGAGATTTGGCGCTGTGAAAAGAAAACCACAATCGGCACCAAAGGCTTCTCTGATGATAAGAGCGAGAGCAGATCGTCGGCATCACTCTAACACGCAAAGTTCTTCTTCTTCTTTTTTTTTTTTACGTAGCTGCGAAAACAATTTGATCGTGTTTTTTCTGCCGACTGAAGACGACAGGTTCACATCGGCACCTCCAGTTCAATTACATGTTTTCAAGTATTTGGAAACAAATGCCAAAGAAAATAAAAACTCGTCCTGTCAGGGAAGGCCACAGGCTGTATGTAATAAGTGGGCGTAGCCAGTGTGACGTCATCCAATGGTTTGTGGACTACTGTTTTGAAGCCTCGAGCTCCGCGTTTTGATCGTCGACATCTTCAATTTTCGCAGGAACCATTTTAGTTTTTGGCCGAAACCATGTTGTTTTTTCCCCGTTACCATCTTGTTTTCTGCTTTAAACGTTTTTTTGGGGCCGTTGTCATCTTGTTCTTTTGCAACCAAAAGTAACAGAGGGTGTCCCTAAGTACGACTGAACGCTGAATAGGACAAGACACTTTCAGGTGATCAAAAAAGTTACAATGAAAAACTGAAAACACACTGACCGTGTTTACATGTATTCGAATAACTGGCTTAGTCGGACTGAAATCGAATTATCCGTTTCATGTAAACACCTTTGTTCGACTATGTGCGGTCCGACTACGATCCGATTAACACCTCTGGATAACTCGATCCGATCCGGTTGATAATCCGACTATTGCGGCATGTAACGGTGAATTGGATTAGGAACCGGACTTTGCGTCTTTGCGCATTCGCACGCAAGCGGAAATGGTTGTATCACCACGAGATGTAATGAAAACAGTGCCACTTATGGTATCGGAGGTGACATGCTTTCGGCCAATGATTCGAATTACTCACTGCCATGTATATTGGGATAATAGCAGATCCCCTAAAAGAAAGCATAGTCCGACTAAAGCAAGATTTGAATTATACCATCATGTAAACGCACTGAGTGTGAAACGTTTAAAGTTCTTAACGGACAACTCCCACACCGGACAACGCCATGGTAACAACCTTTCATTCACAAGGTAGCCACGCCCCAAAGCATACACTGCATTATCTTCTGTTTTACTCTATTTAGTCTTTATTTACTAAACAAACATCATGCTTTATTGACGAAGACTTACAACTAGACATTTAGACTATAAACACATGTTCTCTAAATAAAGTTTGTAGTGTCATTTTTTCATTCTCCATGAAAGATTGTATATTTGCTGGACCACATATGACCTGTTTTTATAAAGAACATCTAACTTTAGCTTCTGTTGGTACTGCAAAAGATTAATGAAGTGTATGTGTGAAATATGATTTGGATGACAGGACTCTGACATCTGCCTCCGTCTCTTATTTTGTATTTTCGCTTCCCATCCCACCAAGTCTATTTCCGTCTATTCCCCGTGAATCCATCGCTCTACTCTTTCTACTTCCTTTACATTTCTTGTACTTGTATTGTTTAATCTATGTTCCTTCCTTGGTAAAAGTTAACGTGTTCCAGGAAGGCAGCTTCATGAATATGCACAGTCACACTCGGCTGTCTGCACGGACAACAAAGGAAGAAGACATTAACATTCCTGCACATGCTTTGCACTCTGGTCAGGGATGAACACACACACACACACACACACACACACACACACACACACACACACGCACACATTAACCCAGTCGTGGACAAACCTTGAGATGCATGGCTTTGGAGCAGAAATAACATATTCTGCATTTAGAAATGGTGCAAGTGAAATGTAATAATTAGGATTTGGCTACAGATTTATAAATAGGTGATAGCTGGATTAGAGATAAAACAATTATAATTACCTCAGCCGAGGGGGTTATGTATTCAGCTCAGAGTGTGTGTGTGTGTGTGTGGGGGGGGGGGGTTGTTTGTTTGTGTGTGTGTGTGTGTGTCTCTCAGCTGCATGAAACCTAGAAGAAGGATGCAACATTGTCCATTGTATTTGATATTTGATGAATAATTGATGTAATTTTCTGAACAAGTGAATATTTGCCGGTTCTCTTTGTCTCCTGGTCAGTTAAATAGCAGTTTGAGTATATATATATATATATATATATATATATATATATATATATATATATATATATATATATATATATATATGAGTTTTGGACTGCAGGTCGGACTAAACAAGCAGCTCGAATACGTCTGCTTGGGCTTTGAAATTTCAAATTGCGTTGAAAGAAGCCCCGATAGACGACATAATGAACAGATCGATATAAAACCCAGACTCCGGAACTGCCGTAGCTCTGCACATGGTGGGAAAGAACCTGGTTTACAAGCATCAGCACAACCTTTTAAGCCCTGTTATCTGAATCTCCTCACATTTGCCAGGAAAGACATTAGTGAAGACATATGCCAGACGTTAAATATAAAATACCCTCCGTGTCTTATGGTGCATTTTTGCTATCAATAGAGGATTTAATAAGTAAAAAGACCGCCTCCCTGACACTTCTGATAAATGTGACATGTTTACAAAGCACTGCATGTGATTGTACATCCAGCATACTCCTCCCTTGTGGTATTGAACATATTCCAACCGGCCGGCACATCTGTGATGGGTACTCCCCTACTCTCACCTTTGCTCTCTGCAAGAGTGTGTTTCCTGTTCCTTCCGCGTGCGAATCCCAGACAAGCGCTTCTGAGAAATCTGTCCACACACACACACACACACACACACACACACACACGCAAACGCACACACAGTGTCTCTCTTCTCCTCCACTTCGCCAGGTTGTTGAGATTAGCCTGAATCTGTGAACGTCACTGGACACCGTTCATCACACGCACACACATGTACAGATGGGAGTCCATCCAGATGAGAGCAGATCCTGTTACGGCTACCCTAACGACAGGCGATCTGATCCCAGGTCAGCGTCCGTCAACTCGGTGACGCACCACAACAAACCCACATTGTTTAAAAGAAGAAAGCTATCTCCGGTAACTGCGCGTCTGTACGTGTGTGTGCATGACTCTGAGAAAGAGAGAGAGAGTGAGAAAGAGAGAGAGACATCCCGAGGAGGGACTTGCCAATGAACAACCAATTACCCGGCTGACCACAGCGAGGAGCCGTTAGCTCAGAGGTTAATGCGACATGAATTGATTTGAAACACTACTCAAACGTTAGGGGCGCACACACTTTACACACAGCGCAGTGCCTCCTGTCCCATCGACACCAAACACACAAACACACACACTTAAGCGACACGAAAAGTGGTAATCTGCACATACACACACACAGATAGTGCCATACACCCCTTCCCCCACCCCTGGAGAGTATTATATAACATTACCTGCCATGTCAAGTGATTTCACGCCCCTCGGGGCGGGACAATCCAGACATTTGTTCGGCGGGACCAAAATAGCCGCCTTCTTCGCCGCCGTGTAGTGTTACTACCTTTTAATGCCACAACTCCCCCGCGCAGCCGGCGTCTTCACGGCCTTCAGGCTTTAAGGGGCCCCAGAGTTGGAGAAGCGATAATATATCTGGAGATCGGTGCAAATAAGTTGATACGCTTTTTGGGGGGAGGGGGGCCCAGCTGCTGGGATTGAATGACTTGATACTGTTTTGGAACAAATCGCTCCACACTCGGTGAATGAATAGTGTACAGTGGTGGCTGTGTTGTTTAGGGATACATTACCTCCCTACTCGATGTAGACTAAAGTAACCCGTTGATTAAATGGGGATGTGAGGTCAGGTTACTCAGACGTATAATGAAGGGAGGAAGATTAGTGGCAGGAAACAGAAAAAAACATTAAACCAGAGTTCAGGCTTAACAGGAGCTCTGTGGAATAGTGTTGCCACTCATTCACTACCTCTAATGACTAGTGTATATATATATATATATATATATATATATATATATATATATATGTGTGTGTGTGTATTTTTGTACAGTATTGACATGTACTAGATGGAAATCATTCACATTGACACAGGAGTTTTGCCTGAAAGAGTGTACTTGTATGTTAAAGTTAACATCTTTATACAAGTATTGTCACATGTTATGAGTTGATCCACTAAAGATGAACCAGTGTGAACAATTTTAACTATTCAGGTAAGCATTGTTTTTTTGGTTGTTGCCATTTTTTGGGTGAGAATAGTTCATGCTTTTCTAAATGTTCTAGGACATAAGATTAAATAAATGTTGTTGGTCAGACAAAAAAAACTCTTTCTACGTGGGAAATTGTCAATTTTATGACTTTTTAAAGATGAAATAAGCCATCCATTAAAATAATAAACAATATTTTGAACTCCAAGTATTATCCAAACACATTATCCTTCTCCATCTCTTCCTTCGTCAGCTCTCCCCATTCAGCGCAAAGCAGTGAAGAAAAAAAAAAAGAAAAAAGAAAAAAGAAAAGCCGGATCAGCTGACCCAATTGTTTGGGAACCAGGATCAGGAAGAGGATATGTGATCTCCACTGCAGCTATTACAATCAAGCCCGTTGTTATCTGTGCCCAACGTTTCTCCCCACTGTGTTTAGTCAGCCAGAGAGCGCCGAATGAAAGACGTCCAAACATTCAAACAGGAGGGGAAAGAGAGTGCGACGCGCAAAGAAAAACACGTTTTAGTGTTACACAAAGTACCAGCAGGACATGCGCGCAAAGTAATGCAGGTCCATTATAGTTTAAAGGGCTGTTTGAGCTCAAGAAGCCTTTAAACATTTTACACACATGTGGCCCAGACTGCTGCCACCTTCGACCGCTAACCAGCCTCCGACTTCAGAGACACGGGCCTCGGGGCCCTGTTGCCTCGACGTTGAAAATGTTTTAATGCGAGGTTGTGTGTGTGTGTGTGTGTGTGTGTGTATGTGTGAGAGAGAGAGTAAAGGAGAGAGAGATTAAGGCGGAAGACAAAGGGAGAGAGAGCCAGTGTCGGTTGCCCCGTGTGGACAACAGACATGTAACCAGACCCTAAAGCCACGGCCATGACCTCACCAGGTTTTTTTCCACACACACACACACACACACACACACACACACACACACACACACACACATAGCGGGGCCCTTGGTTAGCACACAGTCAGCGGAGCCTGGCACGGCGAGGGCCGGCTCCTATTCAGAGAGTCATGCATTGTAATCCTACACAGTGCGATCACACACGCGGGGCCACGGCTCACAGCGGAGAGCGCTAATCTAAACTAAAAAGGCAGGAACACAAAAGAAACAGCCGGGGCGACTTGTTTCTGATGGGCGGAGCCGCGGATCAAATGTATTTTGATCTCAGGTTGAAGGAGAAACCTTTGAGCGTTTCCCATGTGAGTCAGCACGAACCGAGCTGAGTCGCCGGGCTGGTTCTAAAGTTTCCTTAAAAAGACGACGAGGGCAAGAGGAATGCCTTAAAGATACACGGCTGGTGGAAATGTGCGGTTATTATAAAGAAACGCATTCAAAAGGAAAAATGAAAAATTAAAAATGCTGACACATTTTAAAGGGTTAAAATTGAAAGTGTGTCAGGGAAAAGAAGAAATTGGCAAATGGGGAATACGTTTGTATATTTTTGTTATTTTTAATTTTAATTTTAAATGTATTTAATCAGGAAATGCCTCATTGAGATTAAAAATCTCCTTTACACGATGGCCTGGCCAAGACAGCAGCAGTAGCACATTACACAAAGTTTCACACGATACAACATAAAACAGTGACAGACTTTTGTTTTTGGGGCACGAATAAAACCAAAGCTAAGACTCAAGTCATCATAACCCAGTTCACACAGGTGCACAGACCTCACTCACAGAAAACATCTACAACCAGATGAACTCTTTTAATCTCTTTTAAAAACACCTATAGAGATTTAGACTTTAGGTTCCCGTAGACGCAGATCAGTCTGCAGCAAATTCCAAGCCGCAGGAGCAGCAAACCTAAAACTTATTTTTCCCATTTCTAGACGTACGTTAGGGACGGAGAGCAAGAAGAGGCCTTGTGCATGTGTCACAGAGCGAAGATGGTAGCTTCCAGGATATTTATGATGAATTAACGTACAAAAATAAGATAGAGGTACGTTTAGAATAGCCTTATAAATAAGGATATGTTTGCAAACAGGAGAAAAAAAAAGTCTAAGATGAAGGAATTTTAAAAGGTACCAGATCACGAGCAGAAATTACACAAATGAAAAAAAAGTGAAGAAATTCCTACAGCTGTATATTAGTGTGATTGACTGATGTTCACTTTCCCAGTTGAACTAATTTGATTTCATGATTAAATAACTGGGAATAACCACCAGCCAAACATTGAATATCTCCGCTTTCTGACACTCAGTGCTGCGTGACCTGGAGCAAACGTTTTTTTTTTTTTTTTTTTTTTTTTTCATGAACTACACGGTGTCTCCAACTAGGCCAACACCTGTTCTGTACTTTACTGCACTTCTCTGAGAATCCCACGGCTTAGATGGAAAAACCGCTGTCACCCACAAGTGTGTGTGTGTGTGTGTGTATGCATGTGTGTGCATGTGTGTGTGTGTGTGTGCACTTTAAAGAAAAAAAGTTGTAAAGAGGACAAGATGGTTGATTGTAGACTGGCAGCATTTTTCCACATGAATGTTTCGGCGCTGATGTCTGTGGCCCATACCGTTTAACACGTTGAAGTAAAACAATACAATCACTTATTAAGTTACAGCTGGTTTTCATGAGAGGTGTAAAGTCCTACCTGCCACTGTTTGAAATATCTTGTCCCGTCTGTGTGTCTTTATGAGGTCCCCAGAGGTGCTGATTCCATCTGCGGAGACAAATAGAAGAATAAACAAGGGAAATGCAGCAAATCATCTCTTGATTATCATAATGCGTAAAAGACTCTTTTTTTAACTATTGTTACTTGGTGCTTGTTTTTTTTAGCTCCTTTTTGTTGTCAAAATGTCGATTGCACACCAGTGAACGCCGGCCCAGGGAAGTTGACACAGTGCCCGCTGGCAGCAGATAAAAGTGACAGAGGATGTAACGCTCCTCAAAGGTTTGGTGTGGGCAGACTTAGCCACCTGATGGGTGCGGCTGCGTGCCACACTCTGAGCTGCCCTTGTGATGTTAGTTAGCCCCAACCCTCAGGTCGGAAATAGTTGAGAATATTAGAGATCACATGTGGCAGTTTTGGTTGAGGGAGCAGAAACAAAAAAACACAAACACAATATAAAGTAGCGCATATGTTTTTTCTTTTCATTTTAAAGAAACTTTCTTTGACTCCCATGTATCCGTTTGTGTGGTTGGGCATGTATGACATGTGGGGATGTAAATCCATTTACAGTTACATTGTGGGGACTTGTTGTTGGGGACGAAATGCAAGTGTCCACATAATGTCAATTATTAATTTTTTAGAGTGCAGCCATTTTTTAAAGGGTTATAGGCGAGCTGTAAATACGTTAATGTTGGGATGCTTTCCCGGGGAAATGTATGTACACGTCAATGTGACGTCCACTGTGAGTGTGTGTGTGTGCGTGCGTGCGCGTGCGTGTGTTAGACCTGTTGCTGCTGATGCTGGTTTACATCTGTTCATCAGCAAAACGCTAATTAGGGTCAAAGACGAGAGCCAGAAGTAAAATATATTTAAATAATATATGTTTAATGACACGCGTGTGGCTTTCAGACTTCACACAGTTTCCCCAAAACTTTATTTTAGTTTCTTTTGTTTGGGAAGAAAACGAGAAAGGACGACATTTCTTTGCGTTTGTTTTTTTGTTTCTAATGTAGTTGGAGACGCGGGCGCGCGCATATCGCTGCAAAAACGCGACGATAAAACCCCGCGGACACGAAATAGGACGTTATAACTGCGTTATTCTTCGGGTTTTCTAATAAAAATGAATCTACAAAAAGTTAGTAGCATGTAACGCATTTGTACGTGTGCGCTCGTGAGCAATTAAAACAGTGCAAACACCTGCACGCGCACCGACACACATCTTTCTTCTTCTTCTCTCTCGTCTTTCTTAGCAATGCAACACTCGAACACGCACAGACACGCACGCACACACGCACACGCACACACACACATTTAAACAAGTTAGAGAGCACGAGCTCCCGCAGCTGCTCCCACCCTCGAACCCTGTCACCGGCAGCGTGGCCTACCTTGTACAGATTAATACGCGCGGTGACACCTCTGGAAGAAAAAGAGAAAACCGCTTGAAAATAATCCAGGTGGGAAAGAAAGAAGTCCTCGTGCATCCGGGAGAGCGAGAACCTGGCGGGAGGTGATGGTGAGATCCGCTGGTGTTGTCAGTAGACAGTACAGAGGAGGAGGAGGAAGAAGAGGAGGAGGGGGAAGAAGAAGAAGAAATGAGACTCAGCGCTGGGAAGTTGCAGAGAGAAAAAAGAAAGAAAGAAGAAAAGTCCGGCCCCTCAAGTCCCGCCCCCTTGCCTCTGCTCTCCTGCTGACAGAAATAGCAAGAGAGGCGGGTCCCACCAAAAATAGCCTCGACTTCACACGGACCTTTAGGACTATTGTTTCCCCGCGCCGACGGACTCCCATTGGCTGCACGCGGCAGCCAATCCGCGCAGGGCTGCTTGCAAAACTTGCTCAATAACTTTGTGGGGACTCAGTCAAAGACAATGGCGCTACACACTGTGGCTCCATCTGCTGTCAAGAACAACAACAACAACGGCGGCAGCAGCAGCCCGAAGACAGCGGCGTCACATGTGGTTCTGCGAGGGGGGGGACCCCTATGGAGGCCCCCAGAAAAACAAGTTCAGCTTCGCCCTGATATTATGATATTCCTCGCAGTATTTTTAGGTCAGCGTGAAAAAGCAGTTGCATGCAGCATGTGACCCTCCCGAGATGAAGTATGAGATAGTGAGTCGGCTGCTAACACTTGGTTATTTGGAACGTTCTGACACTTTAATAATGGACATATTTTGATTGTTTGTCTTATTTAATATTTTCCGTTTTATTCTTAACAATGTCTCATATCATTGCAATGTGTGGCAGTCCCCGATCACCAAGTCAACGTCCTTGTATGTCGCAATACTTGGCTTTAAACGGTTTCTATAATTTGGCCATGGCATTTGGATGTCTGCAGATGGTAACATAAGGAACATGACATCATGCATTAAGCTGTATTGGGTAGCCTGGTCTCTCTGAAGCTGGTGGTCGGAAGAACGTCTCTGATGACGGTCACCCACCAGATGAGCTCATACTAAAAAAACAAATATTTTTGGTAAACTGGTATAAAACAAAGGTTTCTGCTCTAAACTGTGTCTATTAAGCCAAATAACCTTCTGGAGGAATTTTCTCTTGAATCTAACTTTTTTACTTTTCTTTATTTGTATATTTATGTTATGTTAAAATGTTGCAACAAAACAAATTCACAGAAATTCATTAAGCTCCTTACGAAAAAAATAAATCCCCAAGCGAACATCACTGAAATATCCCCGTGGCAACCACGCTAAACCACCTGGTAATGTATCCGCGGCCCGAAGCCTGAAAGGTCTCCTGTCGGGACATTGTTTCCACGTCGTTGCCAACAACAGAAGAAGAAGTTGACAGGGCCCTCATGAGGAAATGTTTGGAATACTTTCTGTAGGCCTAATAACAAAGGCAGAGATTGTTCAGCTTGACTGTACCAGCAGCTTTACTCGCCGCTCTACATTCAGTCACAAGCCACGCTACGGCTGACTCATGCGTCGTGGGGTTAGAGATCACATTGGTACACAATCCGAGCCGACTACTCATGAAACAGAGCACACGCCCCCGTGCTGCGACATTGTGATAGTGACGGGTCTAAATCTGGACTTTTTTCCTCGCTATCGGACCACCTATAAAGCCAGCAGGCTTCTTCCTAGAATCAGGAAGGAGCCTGATTCGAGTGCCGTGCGTCCTCGAATCGTCTCATCACACGGAAGTGTGTGGTCGGCCTCGTAGAGAACCTCCTCTGTTTAATCACACGGGTTGTGTAATAGCATGAGTCCATATCCTATTACAAAAAAACAAAACAAAACATATCTCAAAACTTTGACGGATGAAGAATTTTTATCTTGAAATGGGGAGAAAATAAAGTTCCCAGCGAGAAAAAATGTAAGAATGAAGACAAACAACAGAGTGTAGCTCTGAAGTAATTAGTCATGCTTCATTTACACACTCTTAAACAACACTATTTTGTCTTATTTTTGTCCACTTCCATCTCTTCCCCTGTTTTTCTGAAATGAATCGTCATCAATGTTTAAAAATAGTTTGAAAATAGTTTTGATGCAGAATGTATTATTTTGTTCCCCCCCTCACACACACACACACACACACACACACACACACACACACACACACACACACCCCCCCCCGACCCCCTCACCTCACCCACACACTTTCAACCGTCCTTTTGTTTCCACGGAGTGTTATTCTTTTTCTTTAATATTTAATACCAATATTGAAACCAAGAGGTGCACGTCTGTCTTCTTCTGCTGGTAGCGCTCCATCGTTCCTTCGGGGGGGAGGGGGGGGGGGTCCAGAAACCCTCGGTGTGTGGGTGTATAAAGCTACACAACTGTGTGCCTGAGAGTTTTTTTCTGTGTCTTAGGTGTCTATGACCGTTACCAGAAAGTGTGCGTGCAGGCCCTATATATATGTATATGTGCAGTAAGTGTGTGTGTATGTGCATGTGTGTGTGTGTGTGTGTGTGTGTGTGGTTAGTCCTTTCAATTACACAATCTACCATGCAGTCTGAATCACATCCGGTTTCGAGCTGAAAATAACAAAACCACAGGCTGACAGAAAAGCAGCGCAGCAGGCAGCTGCTCCCAGGGAGAGAGGAATACACACATCTACACACACACGACAACATCTGTGTTTAAAAAAAACTTTCTTCTGCAGAGTTTGTGCCTATTTGCTTGTTTTGTCCTTCAATTACTGAGATTTAAAAAACGAGAAAGATGCTTTTCAAAAGACTCAAAAGCCTCCACATGATCTATTCAACTGGGTGAAGTAACTGCAAAACTGCAAAAATGTATCAACGTTCAATGAGAATCTAGTAGTTTAGTGCTTAAATGCTGAAATCACTTTTTGGTTTCAGAAAGACCAACTTTAATGTACATCGTGCTGAAATGACATGTTTCAAAACATCCGTCTGCCGTATGCGCCTCGGTTCCATATGGGGCAGGATGTGGTCAACTCTGTGCACACGGTTGCCTCCCACCTGCAGCGATGTGACGTGAGAAGAGATCTTTAAAGCTTAAATAGCTCTTATTATGGTACTTTTGTAGTTTGACTATGTTGAGGAAATGCTACTTTCTGTATTCTTGTTGTTCTTAGTTTGTACTCTAGGTTGAAATGCACTTATTGGAAGTCGCTTTGGATAAAAGTGTCTGCTAAATGACATGTAATGTAATAATGTAAAGCAAAAGTCGACAGAACTCACAAATTGACGTTCAGAATAAGGTCTTTTTTTTATTCAGAAAATGTTTTTATTTGTATGTTTAGTTGTGTTTTTCATCTTAGATGTATGACTTCTTAAAGAAAATTAAACAACATATATTGTATTAAGTTACCCGGACAAAGGAAAGTTCAGTAAACAAAAACAGATGCCACTGCCAACACCAAACCACAAAATGATTCGTAGGCCTGCCCATGACACATATAGAGACTGAGCATCACACCAACACTACGTCAATAGTTTCTATCATCCTTAGTTAGGCAGTAAAAGGACATTTAATAATTTTATTTTGGATTACTTTTTATTTAGCATTTTCAACAAAACGGAGTAATCCTTGACGTCCAAATAAACACAACAAAAACAGAAGAAGGTGGTATCAGTATCCATAGTGCCAATCTCCACATACACAAACATCCACCTTAACAAATACCCACACCTACGCACAACCATCTATATGCACATATAAAAAACACCCAGCCATATCCACACACACACACACACACACACACACACACACACAGACAACCATCCATATCCACATATACACACACCCATCCATATCCACATATACAACTACACACACCATCCATATCCACATATCCACACACACACACACACACACACACACCCATCCATATCTACATATACAACTACACACAACCATCCAAATCCACATATACAACTACACACACCATCCATATCCACATATACAATTACACACACCATCCATATACACTTATACACACACCCATCCATATCCCCCTACACACTCACACACACCATCCATATCCACATATACAACTACACACACCATCCATATACACTTATACACACACCCATCCATATCCCCCTACACACTCACACACAACCATCCATATCCACATATGCAACTACACATACCATCCATATACACACATATACACACACCCATCCATATCCCCCTACACACTCACACACAACCATCCATATCCACATATACAACTACACACACATCCATATACACATATACACACACACACACACACACACACACACACACACACACACACACAACCGTCCATATCCACATACAAAAACAACCGTCCATATGCACATATACACCCTCACAGCATTCCCACCCCTCCCCTCCCACATGTGTAAACTTCTACATCTCCACTCCAAGAGGAGGGCCCAAGGAGGAGGGAGAGAAGTACCGAACAGTCAAACTAAATACAACCAAATAATAAGCATTAAATACCAAATAAAATAACTAAAGTAAAATAAAAGACCGTAAACTGAAAAAAATTAAAATCTGCAACAGACATTCATATCAGACCTGAATTTATATCTATGTTTAGCAGTGGCACTATGAGTGCAGCCTCAACCCCTCTCAGTTGTAGCATCTAGATCCAAAGTCGACCCATAGGTGTAAAGTCACGCAAGTCCATCTTTTTGTGAAGAAATCTAATGTCATTTTTAGTTTTACAGTCATTTTTTCCATTGTATGAACCTGTTTTAATCTTGGTCTTCACTGAGTCATGGTTGGTGGTTTTGCATCCTTCAAGTTCAAGTTTTTATTTTCCTGGCAATCATTAAAAGTACACGCAAAATATACCTCAGATCGGTGTATTTTGGGTATAGATCACAGCACAAATATTAATGGCTCTGAGGATACCTCCACTTTAGTGATTTTATTGATTGATTTCTTTATATTTTTCCAAAAACCTTTGATTACTGGACAGTCCAGTCCAGTCCATTTACTGTCGAATTAAACTTCCATTTGAACATTTAGGCTCATAGCATGCAGACATAAGGAAAGATGTTTATGTTTATACATATTCCACAGTTCTGCGGGAGCCCTGTGAGTCTGACTCTATGTCCCATGAGCGGACAGCGTGTCGTCTGTAAAGAGAAACAGCACACGCGCTTGTATGAACACGAAAGAGCCAGTTTTAGGTAACAGAGAACGGTACGAGCCGCATTTCCACTCATTATGAAACACCGCGGTCTCAGTAAGCAGTTTTAACACAGTTAACGTACAAGACTGTGTGAGTAAAATGGAATTAGCAAGGGATGGAGGTTTTAGAGAGAAGGAAATGAGTGAGTTAAAAGAACAAGGGGGGGGATTCGAGAGATGAAGCTGAGGGAGAGCAGCAAAAAGTCAGAAAGAGAGCAAGTGAAAGTGAACAGAGAGGTAGAATCAGTAAAAAAAAAAAAGCAGAAGAAGAGGAAGATAGATGAGAGAAACTGTTAGAAGCGGAGAGCGCTGTAATAATGTTTGGCCTTGGTCTGCCAGCGGGGTCCTTCCCCTTAAGAAGCCAACAGGAATGCGAGGAATGCTGCATGAGAAGAGAAAAGGAAGGAGAGGAGAGGGGGGAGAAAACAGGGGAGGACGATGAGAAAGAAAAAAAGCTGAGGAGGAGGAGGAGGACGAGGAGGAGGAAAGCAGGGAATCCATAGCGATGATGAAGATAGAGACGGGAAGAAAGATGAGCCACAGAGGAAAAGACCTATTATCTTTACTGGGCTGAGTAAACACAAGAACAAAGACGATGAAAATAAAAAAAGCTGGAAAACATATGGGAGGAAAAAATGTATTTCTTCCTGTATGTGTGCGTTGGTGTGTGTTACTTGCAAGTGCAAAGAGTGATTCAAAGTTTTCTCTTTTGTCTGTGGTCTCAGAGGCAGAAACTTCCCTCCTGCAACGTTCCACAGAAAATACGCTGTCAGTTGATAATCATGAGACGCAAACAGACCGAGACCTCGCACGTCAGCAAATGCACGCCCAAATCGTGTGAGAGCCTCCTGCTTCCCGGAGGGTAGCGCGGAGGCTACGAGAATTACTAATTTCTATAAGGGACTGAGCTCACTGGGGACATACTCATGGTACCTTCGCAGTAACTGAGAATTAGGCTCGGACCAGAATCTGTCTTTTAGGAACACGTGTTGGCGTATAAAACGTTATTATTCTTATAATGTATAATTCATGTTTGCCAATTCATCCCTCCGAGCGGACCAAACACATTAGATATAGCAAGTGAGCTGGTGAAATACCCACAGTTATCCTCAGCTGAACTAAAGATGGACTTACTTTTCCCCTCCAGCCGTATATATAATCTGAAAGATTATAATAACTGGTGGCTGGTCATTTCTGTTTCTGTTGACCCATATAGCTAAATATGACAGAGGCTAAATTGATTCATGATTCTGCTTTTAACTTTTATCGGAAATACGAGGGAGTCAAATGTGTCCACTCGTGTTGATACGGTCAGTCCTGCTCTGTGTTTAGTTTCGTTAGCTAGTGGCTATATTAGCTGCATTAGCCCCATTAGCTGTCAGCCAAAACCCAGCGCAGGACTCGGCTAACAGCTAGCTAGCCCTCCTCGTACCAACGTGAGAAGACGGGCTTTGTTGTATTTAGTGCTTGATTCAGTTTGCCATTTGCAGACAGCTAATGTTTGGTTAAAATGGTGGCCTTGCTTTCTCGTTATATCATGAATAGGTTGAAATCACTATAATTTTTGCCAGAATTGTTTTTTTTAATTAGGCACCAGTTCTTGAGCATGTGCTTGAGTCCGTACAGCATTTCATATTTAAGGACTTTGGCTTCTTTTGTTGAATGAAAAGATGGTATTGTGTAAAGGGCAGATAGCCTACGTCAGATGACATTCATGAGCAGTTAAAGAAGAAAATACTCTTTATTTTTGGATTACGATGAAAGAACACCACACACGATTCTGAAATGCTCCGTGCACGGTTGTGTGGTGTTTAAAAAAAGAAAGAAAAGAAGATGTGATACATTTCAGCAAACCTAAAAAAAAGATAAAATGCAAATATAGCGCAAAAACATAACTACAACCCCCCCATAAAGGCGCTCATACATTCCCTTACAGACTGTACTCATTTTCTAAATGTTTCCCCCGTGCGTGTCTACGTGTGAAAAAAGACAGAGCGAGTGCTGGAGGCCTTGTTGACGTGCAGTCCACACAACGCACAATGGATCGCTGACAGACGTTTTCCACAACAGAGCAACGGTGTCATGTGTGCAGTCATCACTAACCAGTGTCGCGGTGAGAAGTACGTGACTTTATTCCAGGTGCATGTGAGATAATAAGAGGGTCAAATGTCAAAATAGAAACTTCCCTGAAGCGGACAAAGTAGGTAAATGCGCCAAAACAAGACATCTGTGGTTATTGTCGTGCAGAAACTGGAAATGAATGAATTTGATTTAAAGATGTTGGTAACCGAATGAATAGCAGCCTCTTTTGGGCCTTAGATCTGGTCAGAATGTAAGTGAAATGAGGTCAACCAGCGTGAGCAAGAGCGTATGATGATGGATGCTTTACACCATAAAGATGTTTGCAGTTAGGGCGAGTTGTTCAAAACAGAGAAAGAAACCATAGCAACCACAGGAAAATCCCAGGGATATCAACAGCGCGCACACGCACACACACATACACACATATACACACACACAGACACACACAGACACACACACATACCTCAGAAGTCGAATCAAATAAAAACTCACCCTCTCAAAAACACCCACCGTACTGAACAACAACAAGCATGCGTGTATGTGTGTGTATGTGTGTGTGTGTATGTGTATGTATGTATCTGTGTGTGTGTGTGTGTGTGTGTGTGTGTGTGTGTGTGTGTGTGTGTGTGTGTGTCTGTGAGTGTGTATGAGTGTGTGTGTGTGTGTGTGTGTGTATAGGAAACACCCAGACAGGCCAAAAATAGCTCTACACTCTCGATCCCCATCTCTCGCTTTCAATCCCCCTCTCTCTCTCTCTCTCTCTCTCTTTCGTTCTCTCTCTCTCTGTCGCTTGTATCATCATAAACCATCGGTAGGAAAAAAACACGAGTTGAGGTTCCCGCACGGAAAATATCACCCACTTAAGAGCGCACCAGAATGTGAGAATATCAGGCTGAGCATGTGATGGAGTGTGTACGGGGAGAATAAAATAGTATTGTTGCACGAGGGGAAACACAAAGTCGGTCGCCGTCTGTCGGGCTCTGTTCTCCTGCATCTTCTCCACATTGTTTAGGATGCCGTCACACCCACAGAGACACGTTGCTTTGGTCCAGAACCGTGGCGGCAACTTTGTCTGTTTGTTTAGCTTCAGGCTCCCCAATTACACGTGAAGCCAGGCTTCTAAACAAGTGAAATGGACTCACACGGAGCATGTTTACTGTTTGTTTACTGTTTTAGCAACCTGTCATCCCGCAATCAGAGATGAAAAAAGAAAAAGAAGAAAAAGAAAACAATGCAATTGCAGTTAAATAAGCAAAGCATGTTGCCTTTGTCTTATTTCCATCAGGTCTTTGGGTGACAATAACATTATATTTAAGTGTTTCCTGATAAGGTGTCGACATCACCACAGCAAAGCAGTAAACCGTTACTGATGTTTAACGGATTATTTATAATCCAATCATGTGACTGCCTGGGTTTTTTGTCTTGTCTGGGTTTTTTTACTTTGTAAATCCTAATTATTACTACCATAATACAACCGTATGTGTAATAAACTCCAGTTATATTATTTGCACGGTTCTAAGCAGTTCCAAAATTAATTCAAATAAAGTGCAATTGTTCTGTTTACAGGATTAAAGGTTAATCTAATCCAACATAACGCTGTCAGATGCCTACACCTTTGAAACAACAAAACCTGAGTCTCGTTTCGGGTCGTTTCCTGTTTTCAGATGAGATTGTTCTCATATTCAGACCACAGCACAGTTTTCTTAGAGCATCGCAAATTTCTGCCAACTTTTTGTAATTATTTGGCGACACATGATTTTGTCCTCACAGGGTTAAATGAAAGGAACAAATCTTTGATATCCAATCAAAAAGCTCTGAATTAAATCTCCAGCTCCTTACACATATCTACTACAACATTTTTAACTAGAACTCGGTTTATAACTATTTATAACTCGGTAGAGCGCATACCTTCGCATATCACAAGATTGGGCATTGAATTATGAACATTTTGGCATTAGTTGCATACCAATTGGATACAAATTTGATAAAGAATACCATACCTATGGTAAAAATAAGATTTTTACCTTTGCATGACCTTGACCTTTGACCCGATCAATCCCAAAATCTAATCAAATGGTCCCCGGATAATAACCAATCAACCCACCAAATTTCATGCGATTCGTTTTAAGACATTTTTACTTATGCGAATAACACGCACGCACAAATACAAATACGCACCGATCAAAACATTACCTTCCACATTTTCAATGTGAATGTCCCACAGCTGGCCCTATCCTCTACTTCTAAGCCTTCAGTCAGTTCGACTAGGCGCAGTTGGTGTCGTTCTTCCAACAGTGTCCATTCAACATTTTCAAAATAAACTGCCAACAGTGTTTTAAGTTTCCAGAAAAAAAAAAAAAAAAAAAAAAAAAAAAAAAAAGGATGTTGAAATGGGTGCTTGGGGGTTTCCTGGGTGGGTCCTTTGACTGTGTGACTTCCACACACACCCCCATCCCCATTGTCGTCTGCTGCGCTGACTCTCTCTTCCTTTCTCTTTACTTTCACTCACTTTGGCTACTTACTTGATGATGATTGGATTTTCGTTAGTAGTCAACCCCCCTATTACCTTTTGGGGGTTTTGAATGACCCCATTTAATCCTTCTCTAAATATATGATTGACATCTTTTTTTTTTTTTTTTTCTTTTTTTTTTTTGACTTTAATGGGGGGACAACTGGGAAAAAAAAAAATATTTTTTGTTTGTGTTGTACACATGTATCCATCAATGTTGTTCTAGTTCAATTCAATTGACCCCTGTTTTTTTTTTGTTGTAAAAACATATAAATATAATATTTTTTTATATTATTTAAAAGGATATTTAGGTAGTCAAAACAAAACAAACAGTAGACACACTTAAAAAACTTGGGAAACAATAATTAATAAATTTTTTTCTGTTTTTTATTGTTTGGGGTCAAACTGACCCAGAGGGTAAAAGATGTTAGTAAATGTGAAGGTAACAGGAGGGTTAAAGATGCTGGTCATCGTACAGCAGCCATGAAGCCGGCAGATGCAACCTGCCTTGCTCAAAGACACTTGAGCAGAGCAGGCAACAAAGCAAAGATACTTGCACCAGAGACTCTCAAACCTTTACCCACTAATCCCTACCTTGCATAAGGAATTTAATACCACAACTGTTTTTCCTGGACCCATGCTGATATTACCGTTGAGCCTGAGTATATTAAAAAATGTAATTGGGTTGTTTCATAATCTTCACTAATACCTATATTGTGCCTGCGCAAACATCAGCGCAGGATGAAAACATCACGCGACTGTTGTCACGCACACGTCGTACACACTCAGCGTGTCGGGTCGAGACCCATCGGGCGTGCGTATCTGCTATCCATCACATGATGATTGATGAAAGTGAAGCCCCTCGGTCGGGAACTTGTGTTTTCTCTGGTGTTTGGAATGAAAGGTTACACTTCTCCTCTCCGCTGTGCCCTCTGTGGGAATTTAAGAGACGGAGAGCGGGAGAGAGAGAGGGAGAGAGAGAGAGACAGATGGGTTTTTCCCTGCAGGATATCCTGTTCTAAGTAGAGCTGCTGGGCCCACTCTGACCTCCTCACCCCTCTTGACCCCTGACCCGCTCATAGTTTAGGATCACATCTCCGACATTTCCTAATCGCCCCAAATCTCTTCGTATTCTTTCGATTGTGCCGTGGCCCCTTTTGCTTTCTTCCTTTCCTAACTCCTCTGTCATACTCACAGGTGTCACTTACATTTTCCCTCCTTCCTTTTCCTCTTTGTTTCACCGTTGTCTGCAGCCACTCCATCTAGTGCCAGCCTTCCTCTCCGTCTTTGTATTTTTCTTATTCTCAAAGCATTTTTCCAGTTAGACACAACAACAGAACACTTAGACCGACGTATATATAAGTTGACCAGGGAATTTAGGACTAGGCATAAAGACTAGTTCTTCTAAAGAGATCAAAATATGAACTTGTCTATTATGTTGATAAGCAATTAATTGTATTCACTAATTTTCCAAGGTGAAAATGCCAAATATTGGATAGTTCCAGCTTCTATAATGACTTTATTTTTATTTTATTTTTTACTTATAGTTGGGCAAAACAAAACATTTGAAAAAATTGTGATTACAATGTTTCACTATTTTCTGATGTTTTATACTATACAATAAATATAAGAAAAAAATCGAAAGATGTATCTGAAAAGTATAAGTAAAGTATAGTAATTTTAGGAGTGTGTTCGAATACTAGTGCTTCATTTTATTTATTTTTAAGATAGCGATGCAATGATTTCTCTTTTTAGCAAATATGTGGCTTATGCAATAACACTGGTGTTATATTGGTATAATGACGATTTCAGTTGCTTTATTGACCATCCTGATCTGTAACTCCTCCTTCACAAAGAAGTGTTTAATGATGGCTGAGATGTTTCATTGAAGTCAAAAACACAGGTGTGAAAAAGGTTGAAAAAGTGGGGTTTTAAAAAGTGTTGTCTACCCTCTTTGTCACTTTCCTTGCCACCGTTTTCCTCTCTTTGACACTCAAAGTTCCCTCTTTCCTGAATCTCTTTATTTCTAAACAACGTTCCCTGCGACATCATTCCCCTTGTTTTTCTGATCGTGGTGCAGTTGCGTCACAAGCTGAAACAGAATAGCCCAGCCGGTGCTGTCTTGGAACAACAATCAGCTTCTTATTTGTTGCCAACATTTTCTTGAATGAAGCGTGATTTTCTGTGGGCTACGAGTGTGTTCTGTCGTGTGTTTTTTCTCCTTTTCTCAAAGAAGTGACGAAGACGAAGAAACTCGAAAGTCACACGTAAAAAAGAAACCAACGCTGTGATTATGAAAAGTCCTTAAGTTGACTGGAGGCAGGAGGAAGGCTCTCGTTTATACGAAAAATAAAAACAACCAAAAAGTAAAGTTTCTCAGAAGAGTAACGCTCTATTCTTTGCCTTCCCCCACTTTTTCTTTACATGTCAGCCTCTCTCTCTCCCAACCCTCCCTTCTCCCTCTCTCTCTATCCCTCCCTCCCACCGCTCAGTGGAACTGGTATCCATTAGCTGATGAATGGTTATTTGTGTTTTCTTAAGCTCAACAGCGCCACCCACGGCCTCCGCGGCCAAAGAGGGCGACAACAAAACATTTGCTGTGATTAGAGCAATAATGAGCCAATCATGGCGTGACCTGTGGGCCGACCCCAAGGTCAAAGAGACACGGAGTGGGTTCTGCTTCCCAGGTGCTTTCCCATGAAAACCATCAGGCTGCGAAGATATAGTGAGGTCATTGTCCGCAGACAGGTGACACACCCACACACACACACACACACAGCAGATGCCCCTCTGTGTCTGTATGTTAGCGCATGTCCTGCATATCTGGGAGTGTGTGTGTGCGTGTGCGTGTGCGTGTGCACGTGCGTGAGCCACAAGGATCCCAAGCGGACCGGGCGCAGGGTTTGCCCAGACAGGCTGCAGTGGAAATCAGCACTTCCTGCTTCCTGTGGCGAGAGGAAGTGCTACCGTCGCTGTCCCCTTATCGCTGGATACACAGGCAGCGAGGAGAGAGGAAGGCAGGGAGGGAGGGAAGGGGAAGAGGAAGAGGAGAAGGAGGCAAGCAGGCCTTTTGTTTTTGTTTTTAGTTTCTCGCACACAAAAAAAGAAACGCTGAGAGAAGGAGGAGGAGAGCATGTGTAATATGCATCTGACGTGCATGTGTAGAGGCGTGTGTACATTTAATTTGTTATGAAAATAATAATTTTTCAGTTTTCACCCCAAAAATAAAAAGGTGGACAAAAGACTTTGTTTTTCATGTTGTTAGGAGCATGTATCGGCGAAGTGAATGGAGAGAAGGGCAGAGAGTGTATGTGTGTGTGTGTGTGTGTGTGTGTGTGTGTGTGTGTGTGCGCATGTGTGTAAAAAGAAGAAAAGCAACAAGTGAGATGCATTTTGCAGGTTGCGATGAAAAAGTACACTTTGCACCTTATTCTGACAGAGAGAGAGAGAGAGAAAGAGAGAGAGAGAGAGAGGGGGGTGTAAGAGTTGTTTGGGATCAGGGTGGGGAAGTTTTCAGCACTTGGGATTGTCCCAGATGGACACAAGCCGCTCCCTCCCTTTATAAACAGCCTCTGGCTTCTAGCTCCCCTCTCCTCTTCTCCCCTCTCCTCTTCTCCTCTTTCCTTTCCTCCCCTTCCCTCCTTGTCTCCCTGTCCTCTCCTCTTCTGCCCTCTCCTCTCCTCTCCTCGACCTCTCCTTCTTTCCTTTACCGCCCGTTGCACAGCCCTCTGCTCCCACTTTACAGAGGATCCACACACCCTAAAACAAAATCGAAACAAATTGAAACTTTCTGGGGGTTTTCCCCATATTTTATTCTGACGATTTCATCTGTTCCCCAGCCCGCAGCCCCCCTCCCTGACCAGGCCCCCACACCTACCAGCACCAGCACTAGCACAACCCTCCCCTCACCCAATCCATGCCCTTTCCTAAGTCAACACACCACTAAATGCCGGGCTGACTCACTTCCACTGTGGGTGGCTCTGTTTCCAATTTTCTAACCACCTCAGCCAATCCACCACCTCCGAAGAGCAGAGAACACTTTTCGCCCAGAAAACACAACCAAAACAATTTAGAAGAACTTTAAGCCTTAAAGGGACCAACGCGCGCACGAGGGATGCGGAGAGGAGACAGAGGAGGAAACACTTGTGCCAACTATTGTGTGGCTCCGAAATGGTTATCCCTGTTTTCCTTCCTTCCTTTCTCCTCGGGAGAGCGTGGGAGCGCCCTCCGAGGTGCTGCAGAGACCACGGGGCTCATAACAACAGGAGGAAAGCCGGTAACTTGAGTAACTTTGGGCAGAGAGGGAGCGGCGCGCGGGGAGAGGGGCGCGCGGAGCGGCTCACATCCCTCCATGTCTCCACATCTTGACGACGTGAAACTGGAGCTCGCGCAAATAAAGGAAAGGAAAACTCAGGTTTACAAATGACCTGTTGCATTCCTGACGGCGTTTCCCCCCCCCACACACACACACACACACGCACACACACACACAACCACGAAAAGGGGCATTTCCCCCGACAACACGCGCGCGCGTAAACGCACACTCTGAACCTCCTGCAAACCCCAAACACACAGCGTTGCCTTACCAGTCTGTGGCGTGAACATAGAGCATGGAGGAGCGCGTTAGAAAGTCCCGTCCGTCATGTTCACGTACAGTTCAGTCCAGAGGGGGCGAGAGTTGCGAGGACACCCAAACTACACGCGCGCACACATACGGACACGCACACACACGCACACACCGGATCAGTATCGGTTCCCTCTGTCCAAGTGTTGAGAAAGTGAGGGGCCGCAACAAAAGGCAACAGAGGGAGGGAGGGAGGGAGAGAGAGAGAGAGAGAGAGAGAGAGAGAGAGAGAGAGAGAGAGAGAGATTAACCCCTCTGAACTGACTGGTGGACTCTCTCCCTCACTCGTACACGCACACACACACACACACACACACACACACACTCTCTCTCTCACACACACACACACACACACACACACACACACACACACACACACACACACACACACACACACACACACACAGTTGGTTTGCTGTATCACTGACTTCTTATGTTTTCTCACAAGTGCCAAGAGGAGGAAGGGAGAGCAGAGGGAAACCAGAGTGTACTGTATCCATAATCATGGATGTGTGTGTGTGTGTGTGTGTGTGTGTGTGTGTGTGTGTGTGTCTGTATTTTAAGGTAGGAGGGACCAGCAGGCTTGAGTCCAGTGGCAGCCTCCTGGTAGAAGAAAAAAAACACAATAGCAGGAAACACTTTATCAGGAGGAGGCAAATACAAGCACAAAAACACGGCCCCGGGCAAAACAATGATAGTGGAAGCAACCTTTTGTTTGTTGGCATAGTCAACACCCTAAAATATTTTTAAAAATCCAGAAATATCTGAGGGGTTAGTGGCTGAATGAATGCCAGAGATGTTGCCATTATTTTTTTTTGGGAGGGGGGGATTGGCATTCATAGCAATTTTTCAAAATGACTCTCACAACCCGAACATGTAGACGCACATTCCCTGTGCAATCAGTCAGCAATGACTCCCACGCAAATCTCAACACACACACACACACACACACACACACACACACACACACACACACACACACACACATTCCCCCAGCTGTAATCATATCTAGTGATAAGAGCAGCTTCCCCCAGCGGTCGCTGGCTCTCCGGCTCCGACCACAGTGACTTACAATGGCCCTGTATTCTGAACCCGCTCTGATTACACACACAAGGAGCCGCATTACACCCTGCTAATTCAATTTCCTCCCCTCTGGGTCAACCTTTTTTTGTGTATGTGTGTGTGTGTGTGAGTGAGTTAGAGAGAGAGAGAGTAAGTGCATAAGGAGGAACTGATTAAGCCGTTGTTGAAGGGAAAAAAACCTGCGTGCCCAGAAAGCGGACCGTGTGTGTGGGGGTGTCAAGCGGTTGTTGATCGATCCGCTCGTGGTTTGTACCGTTCTGGCGTCGTTGGAAGTCGAGCTTGGCTGAAGTGTCAAAACACGGAGCGATGTGAGCAGGTATGGCTGGTACCGCAACATATTTCACTGCTGATGCACAGGTTGTTCCTGGTGTTGTTTATTGGGGTGATGTAAGACTATTACTCAATACCAAAGCATCAAATTATCTCATTATCTTAACTCGATGCGGCTGCTATATCGAAGGAGCTTTCTCCCTCCTCTCTTTGGCTCGCTTACTAAAACTGCAGGCTGACGGGAATTAGTTCAGACATGTTGTCATTGGCCAAAGTTGTGGACAACTGCAACATTTGACCCGATGACCCGATTACGTACAAGTAGCGTAGGGACCGAGGCTTTGAAGCCTCGAGTTCGGCAATTTTGTTCCATCGTCATCTTTTTACCTTCGCATTGAAAATGCGGAAGGTAATGTTTTGATCGCCGTGTATTTGTATGCGTAAAAAAAGCGTAAACATTTATGTATGCGTAAAAAAAATGCGTTTAAAAGTATTAAACCAAATTGCATGAAATTTGGTGGGATGATTGGTTATTATCCGGGGACCATTTGATTAGATTTTGGCATCAATTGGGTCAAAGGTCAAGCTCATGAAAAGGTACAAATCTTGTTTTTACCATAGCGTCAATTTATATCCAATTGGCATGCAACTAATGCCAACATGTTCATAATTCAATGCCCAATCGTGTGATATGTGAAGGTATGCGCTCTACCGAGTGCCCGTTCTAGTTTATTTTTGTTATAAAACAGAAGGGACACAAGAGGGTGGAGCTAAGTACAAGTCAACGCTAAATAGGACATTTAAAGGCGACTAAAAAATGTCACAAATAACTGTGGTGAACTGAAAACACACTGCGTGTGTCAGACACCGCTGTGATCACAACCTGTCGATCACAGGGCTGAAACCTGCATTGTGGTCTATTTGACTCTAAATGGGAACATCATTTATAAAATTCTTCTTCTATGTTGTATTAAAGAGGACTTGATACGAGAGATTGAGACCATAAACTTCTGATTACTCCGTACAGACAAGAGCCACTAAAGGTCCTTCTCAGTTAAACTCAATCTTAACTTATTTTAGACATTTCGACAAACAACTGATGACGACTTTGGCCACGCGCCGTATCGTTAAAGGTTGGTGGCAATCGCACGCCAAGAAATGTAACAATCCGCTTGGTAGAAGCCAGAGGGCAAAGGTCAGACCACTGGCCGTCCCAAACACGGATGCAAACTACATATCCCATAAAGAAGGTATCCATCTGAACATATGTGGTTGAAAAGCACCACAATAAGTGAATCAAAGCGCCAACCCTCATTGGCTGTTATTCATACTTTATAATACGAGTAGATGAAATCAAGCATTCTGATTGGTTGAGAGTGAGTCACGGGGTGTGGTATATTCAGCCCATAATGTACAGTACGGCCTGTTTACAGGGGCGTGTTCCATATCAATGCGCACTAAAACTAATGTTTAGCTTTTGCGCGACCGTTAGTTGTCATTTCAAATAAATCCTGCGGCTCCCTTCAAAGCTACTGGGCACCAAATCTCAATGAAAGACAGCGTTAGAGTGATATCCATAATAAGAGAGAGAAGAGGAGGCGATGTCATCAGAGACGAAGAGGACGTGAGAAACGTTTTCCACGGATGATTAATGGAGATATACAAATCAACATAAGTTAAACCAGGGCTCTCAAGTTTTGAAGACAGGCAAGCGTGACATCACATGACCAGCGACAGGAAAGTGACCCACGGCGAGCATTGAGACAGGGGTCTGAGTTGGACTCCTCCACACAGAGCGGCTCATGTTGGCGCTGCGGCTCATTAAAACATTAAATAGCCGAGTTTTTTTAAGAGTGAGAAATATGAGTTAAGACCGAAATGCGTGAGTCTCACGCTCAATGTGTGAGACGTGAGAGCCCTGATAAGTCAGCCTTAACAGCAGCCGAGTGTTAGTCTATCGAGTCCCAAGTCGCTCGTCACTATAGTTTAGTAAACAGCATGTATAGCTAACATAGACCCAGTGCCTATGAAACATTTAATAAATATTATTTTATTGAAAGTGTCCCATTGTCATTGTTGTTATTTTAAAGGCAGCTTTCATCAAATGAGCAATTTGAATTAATGAGATGTTGCGAGAACTAGCTAACTATCTCCCCTCCTTTAGCTAAGCTAACGAATGTAAACAATGCTGTTTGTCCGTTAGCCACACGGACGGGGCTACTTTCACACTGAGGGGACTATTTTCTCTCGGCTACTGAAATGCGATGCATAACTTTGGTTGGCAACAACTATTTTGTGCTGAAAGGCAGCTTACTATTTACTTACTATTTATAATGTCGCTGGTGACCGTATTATAAAAACAATAAGGGACTCAAGGCAGTACTTTGACGTCAATAAAGTACTATTCAAGGGTTGCCAGTCCTCCGCTGCGCGTCGGGCCTAACAACACCCTTGAACACGTACTTTATTGACGTCAAAGTACTGCCTCGAGTCCCTTATTGCTTAATTAAAGTATACTTCGTGCTGAGACAATGTGACCAGGCCAACACAAAAGGTCTGGCCTTAAAGTCACAGCGCACTGCTGCTCAAATCCCGTATCTGAGCCAGAGACTCTCTGTTGTTGCCAAAAGACTTAGAATCTATAAATATGCGCGGCGATACAATGCACGTTGTGTCTTTTTTCTTGTTTGACTTGAATAGAAAAACGGTGAGAATGTTTTGGTTTGGAGGTAGAGATTACGACTGCGTTAAGCTGAACGCGCCTGCACAGTTACGCAAGCTCTGCTGTGACAACTTCAGCATGGCGAGCGTCAAAATACCACATGAGCTGGGAATGAAAACCATCCGAGCAGCCATTGTTTTTAAAATTACATCAACACTCAACTTAATTTATAGCTTTCCAGTCCTCTTCCAAGCACCAAACGCTAATTAAAGCAGCACTTTTTTTGTTCCTCTCTCTCTCTTCGGAGGTTTCTCTGACAGCCTCCAGAGAAAAGCGATGCGCGATGAGTCCAAAGAGATGCAGAAAGCAGATCAGCAGGTCACATGATGGGAATCAGTCGCTGGTCGGACTTCCTTGTGTCCCCCCCCCCCCCAGGTTCCCTAAACTCGGGGTAAGGAAAAGATCCAGAATATGTTACAGGCCTTCTTCTGGCGGTTCCCACCAGAACACAAGCTAGCAATATGAAACCCCGGGTCCCAGCGTAAGACACTAAATTCTCATTTGGATCCCGGGGATAACAGATTTTAATGAAAGCCGTTGCTTTAATTTGAAGCAAGAGGTCAGCTCTGCAGGCCCTTCGCTCCGATTCTGTGGAGCCGCCTGATGAAGCGGCTGGCTCGCCTCGCCGCACGTTGTTTATCGGACCGCCTCGACACATCTGAGTCTCATTCCGGACGAATAAAACAATGCCGTGCGACACTGTAAAAAATGCATGGCAAACGTGAGGCGTGTTGTCCACATGTGCGTGTGTGTGTTGGGAGGAGAGAGAGAGAAAAAAAGACAAAGAAAGTGTGCGTGTGTGTGTGTGTGTCCAAATGCAGAGAATGTGTTTATTATTAAACTGACTGAATGCAAGGGCGAGGTCCCTCTGGAGGGGTGGGAAAGCTACATATCTGCACACACACACACACACACACACACACACACACACACACAGACACACACGCACAGACACATACGCACATACACATGTTGAACGTGGTCAAGTGTCCTTATTTGCCGTTTGCAACGTCACTACTAGAAATAAAACCAGCAACATTGATTTTCTGACATCAACCAACCACACACACACACACACACACACACACACACACAGACACACATAGACACGCACACACACACACAGGCACACACGAGCACACAGACACACACATGCACACAGACACACATACGCACACGAGCACACAGACACACACACACGCACGCACAAACACACACACACAGACATACCTTTCCTGTCATCCGCTCTGACTACACTCCTGTTCACTGTCGGCATCTCTGTCACACACACACACGCACACACACACACACACACACACACACACACACACACACACACACACACACACACACACACACACACACACACACACACACACACAGACACACACACACACAGACACACCTTTTCTGTCATCTGCTCTGACTACACTCCTGTTCACTGTCGCTGTCTCTGTCACACACACACACACACACACACACACACACTCACACACACAGATGTCTCCAGATGTGGGTGTGAAGCTTGTAAACTGTGATGAGTGAGTGAGTGAGTGAGTGAGTGAGTGAGTGAGTGAGTGTCTCGTGTTGTTCCACCTCCCTCCTGTGTTGTGGTTACCAGCCTTTGTCTGCTGAGTGTCAGTGACCCGCCAGTGACCCGTCAGTGACCCGCCAGTGACCCGCCAGTGACCCGTCAGTGACCCGTCAGTGACCCGTCCCGCTGTCGGGAGGCTGAACACGAGACGGTGGCCCGACCGCTCGGTTCACACACAACGGACTGGCTGGTCAATCACGACACACACCCCTCACACACTCAAAAAAACGATTCAAGTCTTCTTAGAGGTGACTCAATTAAACATTATTTAAAACATTGAAATAAATCAATTACAAAACGAAGATATTTATATTTCATGGGTGTAACACAAAATGTAGGAATACTTTCATTTATTAGATTTATTTAGGTTCCACTCACAAAAAACGATTTAAGTCTTCTTAGAGGTGACTCAATTAGATATTGTTTAATACATTGAAATAAATCAATTACAAAACGAAGATATTTATATTTAATTGGTGTAACACAAAATATAGGAATTCTTTCATTTATTAGATTTATTTAGGTTAGATGGTGTGCATATCAACTCAAAATTAATGTGTTTAATTGGGGACTACCCTTTGCGCATGGGCCAGCAGAAAATCGGTTGTTTTCAAGCAGTGAACACACTTTCAGGGCTGGTGTAGTGCGTAGCACTGTCGCCTCACAGCATTAGGGTTGTGGGTTTGAATTCCGGTCAGGCCGGTCCTATTGTATGGAGTTTGTTCTCAGTGTGGGTTCCCCAGCTTCCTCTCAGTCCAAAGACTTGCAGTCAGGTTAGTTCATCTCTATATTGCCCATAGGTGTGAGTGAATGGTTGTATGTCTCTATGTGACCCCTGGATGGACTGGCGGCCTGCAGGTGACCCCCCCCCCCCCCCTTGCCCAATGTCAGCTGGAGTCGGCTCCAAAGACCCCAATGACCCCAAAGCGGTAGAATAGAATATTTAATTTCCAATTTATATTTTGAGTTGGACAAACACAAATTAATTTAATTGAATGAATATTGTTATTTTATTTTAGATGTGTTTGATACAAATGAGTTGGACTAACTCAAATGAATTCAATTTGGAGAAGACTGTGGGCCTTTCTCAGAACCTTTCAACAACAGGTGCAAACAAGAGTGGGAAAAAGTCAGATCAAATGTGGCACATAACATAAGATTAAATAAGATATTCTTGTATTAGTCCCACAGTGGGGACATTTCAGGATCACAGCAGTGGGTGTACATTAGAGCATTAATAAAAATAAAAGATACAAATAAAAACACAAAACACAATACTACTACTAAAATACTAATACTGAATTACTAAATACTAAAATACAAAATACTAATACTACTACTAAAATACTAAAATACTAAATACTAATACTAAAATACTAAATACTAAATAATAAATACTAATACTAAAATAATAAATACTAAATACTAATACTAAAATACTACAAGGGGAAAACAAAGTAAAGTGCTGAGTAAAGTAAAGTGTTGAGTAAAGTTTTGAGTAACATTTGGTTATAGCTGGCACACCACGACACATCTAGACTAGGGCTCAAGTTTGATTAATTGAATCCAAATGAAGTCTGAAGTCCAGACTTCCATCTCCATTCCACATCCAAACCACTCTTCCCATTCAGGGCTGCGGGGCCGATCCCAGCTGACATTGGGCGAAGGCAGGGCGTGGTCCCCTACGGGCCATTTAGAGTTTAATCAACCTTGCATGTCAATTGGATATAAATTGACCGCGCTATGGTAAAAAGAAGATTTTGACCTTTTCATGACCTTGACCTTTGACCCGATCGATCCCAAAATCTAATCAAATGGTCCCCGGATAATAATCAATCATCCCATCAAATTTCATGCGATTTGGTTTAATGCTTTTTGACTTATGCGATTAACACGCACGCATACAAATACGCGGCGATCAAAACATTACCTTCCACATTTTCAATGCGAAGGTAAAAACATGACTGGGAAAGTCTAAGAAGTAAATAAGAAATCACTTCCGTTTGGGGAAATCCCGTTTAGTTTCCTTTGACTCCTAATGTCTGTATGTTAGGAAGAAGTGTAACTGGAGCAGCAGTGTTGCAGGCTTACAGCAGATAACGCAGGAAATAAAGAAATGGTGATTTTGAAACACTTTAATGAGCAAGCCTGGAGAATATGAGGTGAGAAAAAAAGCCAGTAAGAGCGCCCACTGCTGGTATTGTCACATGGAACAGCTTCGACTCGACCCATCGAGGGGCTTCCTCTGCTCAGCCGCCGCAATGAAACCCAGATGTAAACACTGTGGCCCAGTTCTGTTCAGTTGGACCTTTAAAGGCAATAACGTCAGTCCGGTCTAATAACACCCTGTGTGATTGAAACCGAGGAGCCAAACACGTCCACGTTGGGGAACTCTGCAGGTACAGTTCAGACACATAAACAGCTGTGGTTATGGTTTAGGATTGAGCAACTTTTTCGGGTTACGGCCACAATGACAGCAAAACTCACAAAGAATGATGTAACAACTTATGAACTTATAGGAGTCAAAGTCAAAGCGACCGAAAGGAAAGGAGCAGGAGGACGATGAGGAGGAGCAGGCAGGAGGAGGAAGGAGAAGATGAGATGGGGTCCAGAGCCCTGATCCCAGCAGCTGCTGCTGTTGTGCGGGTCAGCGTTACATCAGTGGGTTTATGGAAAAGGCTGGGAATCACGTCTCCACTTGACCTACTTCAAGAATGTTAGTGTTAGACGACATGCAATACTCCCCGGCTTCCCAGCACTCGCTCACCGGCTACCCAAACACACATCTTGTTTTGTTTTTTCATATCCATCACGTGTCTCTGAGTGTCTAGAAAAGTACTGTTATTATTATTATTATTATCAGTATTTTCCCCTTGAAAGGTTTTTTTCTATTTCTTGGGAGTTTTTCCTGATCCGATGTGAGGTCAAAGGTCAGGGATGTCTATGTGTACAGATTGTAAAGCCCAGAGGCAAATGTGTATTTTTTTAATATTAGGCTATACAAAATAAACTGAATTTAATTTAATTTAATTTGTAGTTGCTGAAAGGTTGCATAATTAATGAAGCGAGGGCCTTTGAACGTCTTTGGCTGGGTGAATTGTTTTGAGTTTTTTTGCATCTTTTTATTAAAGTTTTATGTCGTCACATGCGATATTTTCCTAACGAAGCGCTTGAAAACCGAGCTGTCGGTATGACATCAGCAGACAGTTCATTACCGCTGTTGGTAGTAAAGAATGACACGTCAGGGAAGCGATCGTTCATAAAGATAAACATTTCACAAGCTTCTTTTTCTTCCTCTTCGAGGAAACGCCAGAAATGTAACAGAGCCGCACCCCCCCCCCCCAAACCCCCAACCCCACCCCTCCTCCCCCTTCCAGTGTCTGAGAATACAGCTCGTCAATATCTCGGTCAATTTAACATACCAGCTGTCTTTCAGGGATGAATCAGAGCATTTCTACTGAATACAAGAATTTATAGGTCTGTTTGAATTTATAGCATCCATATGTTGGAGGATTTTACAGTGAATGGTTGTGTGTGTGTGTGTGTGTGTGTGTGTGTGTGTGTGTGTGTGTCTGCCCATGTGTGTGTGTGTGATGCAGAGGTTAAGTGGTGTGGTTCCGGCCTCTCAAGCAGCAGCCTTCCAACACGGGCCATGTCTTTTTCTTCACTGCTAGTGAACCACATAGGACACACACACACACACACACACACACACACACACACCCCAACCGTGGACCTGAAGCACGTATGAGGTCATTGAGAACGTGTAGCTGCTGTGACGGTGTGTGTTACGAAGCAGGGGACGCGTCCCACAGGGCGCGGTCGCTGCGGCAACAAAGCTGCCTTCCACCAAAAGGTTGTCTCTTGGGAAACACGATCAAAACCCCGGATTGGCCAGTCGGGGCGTAACAGCGCGATGACCAGTCGGATAAGAACCCATCTGAAGCGCATCATCAGGAGTGCGCAGCCCGTCGGCCTTCGGTGCGTCGCTGCGGCCCGACGTGAATGTAAATAAAGTCTGCAGGCTTCCTCACACACAGCAGTGTGTACACCAGGCTGCCAGGGATGTACACAAGGCAGTTCATCCCGTCCAGCACTTTGGAAATGTTTATAACGAAGCCGCAGTGTCGGAAATAACTGTCGAGCCAAACAACAAAATGTTCTCCGCTCGAGAGAAAAGATCGAGATGAACGAGAGCGCATTAAATTACATTAAAAACAACAACAACAACAACAGGAAGATTTTGATTAGCTCTTTTCATCACATAAGCACGAATAATACATAAATAACACGATGAGGTCACCAATGACCTGTTTAGGACATATGTATATAGGATTTATTTTACCAAGGAATTTACCAATGAATTCTTTAAAAATCAGACAGAGTGATTTCCTTGATTTCTTTTCTCATTTTGTCTTTCATAGTTGAGGTCTACATTTGATGTAAATTACCGGCCTCTCTCATCTTTTTAAGTGGGAGAACTTGCACAATTGGTGGCTGACTAAATCCTTTTTTCACCACTGTATAATAGCGTAATAATAGAGTATTTATACATTGATGAAATCCCCAAGAGGAAAAATTAACATTTAAGTGTATGTGTAACACCAATATTTTACACGTTTTTAAACTGTTTCGCGCGTGTTTGTGTGTGTGTGTGTGTGTGTGTGTGTGTGTGTGTATGTGTGTGTTGTGTGTTGTCTACGGTCTGCTGTGCATGTCTGAATTTAGTCGTTTGCATGTGACATGTCATTAAAATGGGTCGCGGGGTCACATGGCAGCTCGGTCCTGGCACCTGTCGGCCGATTCTCACAAACAGAGAGTTCTACAAGCTCGGTAACCTTTCTATTCTTCCTTTAACCGCCTGTTACCTCTAGGGTCAATTTGACCCCAGGCTGTTTTTCACTATATCAAACATATAAGGAATATCAACTTTTTTATATATTTAAAGGGATATTTAGGTAGTCAACAAACAAACATAAAGTACCTCACACTTAAACTTGTGAAACATTATTAATTCTAATAGTTTTCTGGAGGTTTTAATTGCTGGGGTCAAACTGACCCCGAGGGTAAAATATGTTAAAGTGAAGGTAACAGGAGGGGTGAACACCCTGAAAACTACGGCGAGCCTGACGGGTCTCAGCGGTGGTGAAGACACCGTGCCAGATCACGATTCTATCGACACACGGGGATGGCGCACATGTGCAGACCGGCTCTCCTCCATCGGTGTTGTTGTAAACATAAAGCGTGAGAGAGAAACTGTCGGACCGAGAGAAAAAAGAAGAAAAAAAAACGCAGAGAAAGGTGTGTGGACGAGGTTTGACCATCAGACCAGCAGCTCTCATGGAGTGTCCTGGAGGACTGTGAACAGCAGCACTTTCCAAACACTCGCCCAGGCCAACGCTGAACACAAACAGATAGTTAGTGGGCTATTCTATTTTTTCTTTTTAACAAAAACAACCGGTGGGGAAGAGAAAAGAAACGGGGAAAAAAATGGAAACGAGAGCAAAACACAAGAGATTTCCTGTGGTGCTGTATCCTCATTTGGAAACATACTGTTCACTTAAGAGCACACACAAAAAAAAGAGCTCCATCCAAGCCACAGCCGTCCTGGGAGATGTAATACCCCCGTTATATATTTAGATATTATTTGCACGCAGCCAAGCGCTCTCCGCCCGACACTGGCGACGGAGCCAGATGTGGCTGATGGATTTGTGATATCCGAATACCCGAGCCCGCGTTTGCCGAGGATGTGGAGATGGACGGGCGGAGGAAGGAGGTGAGGAGGGAACACAATGGGATCTGGAAAGAAGGAGGAAAAGAAAAGGGGAAGACGGAGGCTCTCTCGGGGGGGGGGGGGACGACTGGAGGGGGATTTTTGATTCCTCCTCTCCATCTCCCTAACCTCGCATCTCTCTCCCTCGCTGTTTCTGTCCCACCTCCTTCATTGAGAATCAAGCTTTTTCTGTAACTCACACTCACATTCACCCACACACACACACACACACACACACACACACACACACACACACACACACACACACACACACACACACACACACACACACACATACGGTTTGGGCTGGAGTTGGCAGCAGTGTGAGTAAGAGCAACAGCTGCAAGGATTACAGACAAGGGAGGGAAAGGGAAGAGGGAGTTTGTGTCTCTGTGTGTGTGTGTGTGTGTGTGTGTGTGTGTGTGTGCAAAAAGAGAAGAGTTGTGGGTGAGAAAGACAAATGTGTCGAGGGACGGAAAGAGAAAATAAAATGTTGCATTGGAGTGTGTTTTCATGTAATGAGAGCAGCACAGACTCTACATTGAGTACGCCTACATGTTGGTGCATGGGTTCAAAGGCACTGGGAGTGTGTGTGTGTGTGTGTGTGTGTGTGTGTGTGTGTGTGTGTGTGTGTGTGTGTGTGTGTGTGTGTGTGTGTGTGTGTGTGTCTGATGGTATACGTTGTGGAGAGTATTCTTTGCTCTGCAGGAGTCTGTGTTTTCTTTGGGTTGTCAGCACAATGTCAGAACAACTTGTGAGGGATTTGTCCAAAATAAATCACACGGTTTAATATCTGCTCCTGGGATTCCTGCCACGAGATGATTATCCATGTTTTAATCATAGCTATGGAATGATTACAATATGGACGTACGAAGGAGGTTTGCATGCTTGATACGGCGGAGAGCGAGAGGCGGGACGTCTGTTGGTGCAACGGCGTGCCGGGAACTCTCTTATCTCAGAACCGTGGTCCGCGTTCGCCTGACAACCGGACTCCTCCTGCTGGTGAAGATCATTTAAAAACGATCGGAAGTGAACCTGGAACCGCTCTCTGCAGACGAGGATGTGACGAAGATCGCGTGACGAAGATCTCGACGCTCCACAGCAGCCGCCACAGGGACCTTGTGGCGAGATGAGTTGGTTAGAGCTGCGTTGTGTTCAGACTGCTGGTTCTGGTCCGACACCGGTCCACAGCAGGGGGCGGATGCGTCTCAGAAGTGGCTCAAAAGAGACACTTGAGCGCACAGCGGGACCTGGAGTCCCCTTGTGGGTCCTGACCCCTGACCTCTGACCTCTGGTTGGACAATGTATGTACTATGTGAAAATTAAAAAAAATACTACCTTAAATGCATCTTCCTGAAAGTAAATGAAAGTCTGTCCCATGAGTCAACGTACACTGTTTATGTAGCAACCAACACACACACACACACACACACACACACACACACACACACACACACACACACACACACACACACACACACACGTTCTCTGTGTGGCATGACGTGGTGCTCTGGGACTCTCCAGCGGAGGGAACAGCTCAGCGAGGGAGTCGTCAAAACAGGAAATGTTTTATGTAGCTGAAACATTCCATTTTTAACTCACACAGGCGAGCAAAAATAAATAAAGCGCTCAGCGCCCTGACAGTCCGGACTGTGTATTTTTAAGTACCTATACGTGTGTGTGTGCGCCTGTGTATTTAAAGTACCTATACGCGCGTGCGTGTGTGTGTGTGCTCCTGTAGTGTTGTGTTTGCTTTGTGTCTCGCAAATGTGCATTTGTGTGTGGAGGCATTAATGCACAGGTTTGTGTGAGTGAGTGTGTGTGTGTGTGTGTGTGTGTGTGTATGTGTGTGTGTGTGTGTGTGTGTGTGTGTGTGTGCGCCGCGTGCGTCGCATACCAGCCCTCCCCCAGGCACTGCTGAGGCCTCTGAGTCTCGTGAAGTCATTTCCTCTTTGATGGGGGGGGGGGGACCTTGACTCTGTGGCTGCACAAAGAATTAAAGTCCTCTGGACCAGGACTCACTCGAGTAGTTTCAGACCGGTTCAGACCGGCGGGGCCCGAAGTCACATCTGGTCCAGTAGTTGCCTCTAAAAATAAAAAAAATAAAAAAAGGTGATGCAGTCAGATTGATAACAGATTGAAAAAAATTACGTAGTTTGTGTGCATCTGCCACTCGGTGAGGATAAAAATTTAAAAAAGTTGAATCCTAATTGGAAGATAAGCATCCAAAACCTGTCGGGCAGGAGTCCGAACTAAAACACTCACAGACGCTTTTCAACCCCCGGGTCGAAGGCCAGGGACCTTCCCCTTCTCCTGACCTGCAAAAGAAAAGAAAAGCAACCCAAGAATGCTCTCCGCTCAATTATGCATAGTGAAAACAGCTGAATGAATAATCCAGTGATTGGACACGCCACAATCCATTCATCATCACTCACTGGTTTACACCTTTGCTTCTCCTCTTGTTGTATTTGTTCTGCAGACATCTGTAGACGGACTAACAAACGTCTTGTTCCCGACGTCGGTGTCTGGAGCTCGGTTATCCTAGCATGTACAGTGGGGAAAAAAAGTGTGTAGTCAGCCACCAATTGTGCAAATTCTCCCACTTAAAAAGATGAGAGAGGCCTGTAATGTTCATCATAGGTAGACCCCAACTATGAAAGACAAGATAAGGGAAAAAAATCCAGAAAATCACTTTGTCTGATTTTTAAAGAATTTATTGGTAAATTCCTCGAAAAAAATAAGTTTTTTTTTCACTGTAGACTGAAAACAAGTAATAATAATAATAATAATAATAACTTTATTTATATAGCACTTTTAAAAACAAGGTTTACAAAGTGCTCTACAGATAAACAAAGCACAAACACAACTTAAATGGCGGCAAACAAAAAAGACCATACCATAAAAGCATTGAATACAACTCAACCAAACAAATAGCCAATTAAAATAAAATCATAAAAGGACGACATCACTTAAAAGCAGTTCTATAAAAGTGGGTTTTAAGAAGTGATTTAAAAGAAGTTATTGACAACTGGGTCTGAACACTGCGTATTTAGACGGGCTCGCTGTTCACACCTGTTTCCAGTCTATAAAGAAATCCTAAGCTAACCCGCTAGTCATATTGGACGGACGTATGAAAGCGTATATCCATCTTCTCATCTCACTCTTTCCCAAGTCTTGGAGCGATTCCGTTAACGTGTCATCATCATCTGTCACGGCTCTGCTGCGACCCCGTGACCCCGGTGAGTGTGTGTATGTGTGTGTGTGTGTGTGTAGGGGGCGTGGCTTCCATCAACCTAACCCTGGGCTTATCTCCAACACCTGCCTGCAATCTGTTCATGCAGCCCCTCCAGTGAAAGACCCCGGCTTCATTCCCGCGACGGTGGACGCTTTATGACTCGTAGTTAGTCTTTCCAAACGCGTCTCCTCCAATGAGCTTCTGCCGTTTTGGTGCGCTGAAGCAACGCAATATTTGTCGTAGTTAAATCATTTTAAACCGTAACATACGATCTGCATCTTCCACTGTCAGCATAATACTCTGTCTTCCATCGCCCGTCCTTTCTTCCCCACATTGGGCTGATTACGCTCTTGTGATGCCATGCAAAGTCTTGTTCGGGTCTTCCTTCTCGGGGGTTTGAGTCCACGTTCTCCTGGATTCTGGTTCCAATCAGCTCCACAAGCCTCCACACCACCGCCTCGTACATCAGACAGATTTCAGACCGTGTTGGGAATATGAATCTCCCCTGAAAACCCTGCTGAGGGGTCTTAACGCTGGGGGATGTGCGTTGACTTGTTTGTATTTGCGTTTGTCTCATTAGTCACGCACCCAGGGGACCGGCTGGGTGGGGGACGCCGTGGCTGGTGCTGACGTGGACGTGACGGCGCTGATGAAGTTACCCCCCTGGCGTTTGCACATTGAAACGGTTTGTATACAAACCGCCATAATAACCGCGTCACACTTCTCCCGTTTGTCGGCTGAACGAGAGCGGGAAATGATCGATCCCCGTTACGGGAAACGGCCGCTTCATCTTCACGCTTCACTTGTTGATTTTTGCCGACTCGAAAATAGGCATCTCTAAGAGTGAGACTGGGGCAGTGAATGGTGAGTGGTCCTCACCTTCTGTTGTAAACAAACACACACACACACACACACACATACACATACACACACCATATATTTATTATGAGCATTTAACTTGTTTTAAAGAAGTATTACTAATATTCAATATGGCCTTATCTAGCCCTATACTTCTTGCCTTAATACCTATACCTGAGATATTTGGGGGTGTTGTTTGAATGGAAAGTGAATGTTGATCAAAACCAGTAGAGCATAATACCAAAAATGAGTAGATACTTATTACCTTCGCATTGAAAATGTAATGTTTTGATCTCCGTGTATTTGTATGCGTGCGTGTTATTCGCATAAGTAAAAAAGTATTAAACCGAATCACATGGAATTTGGTGGGATGATTGGTTATTATCAATTTGCTTAGATTTTGGGATCGATCGGGTCAAAGGTCAAGGTCATGAAAAGGTCAAAATCTTATTTTTACCATAGCACGGCCAATTTTATATCCAATTGGCAACTAATGCCAAAATGTTCATAATTCAATGCCCAATCTTGTGATATGCGCTCCACCGAGTGCCCGTTCTAGTTTTGAAATGTTTTTAAGTCAGTGAACCTTTTCCATCTTCGAGCATCTTCTGATACTGTAAGGCCAGAATTCATTCTTTCTGTAGCCGTGCACAAAGCACAACAGAAAGAGTTATGGATGCTCCTGTGAGACAAATACCAAGAAGGTGAACACATGAACTAAAGGCGAATAAGATCAGGGACCAGTCATTTGTGATGTGATCATTTCTATGTAGAATAATTGCATTATATTCCATGTTAAATTTGCAGAATAACTTGTGAAAGTCTGATGAAAATCGTTTCTGTTGACAGCTCCCTCGCTCCTCCTGCGTTGCCTTTCCTTGAAGAAAGAGCGGCCGAGGGGTCGAAAGGTTCTGCAGGGGGGGGGGCCTTGACAGTTGATGGATGAAGTCAATGTCAGCCAAGGGAGACATTATAAATACTTCCTAAGCTGCAGCAAAGACCCGGGTAAACACAACATTTCGCTCGCCCACCATCTCACTTGATGCAATCCGAGCAGGTCGCCCACCCTGCGCAGGAACCGCTCGCATGAATGCGGTGGCGGCGGTAGACGGCGGAGTCGATCGCCGTAGCAGACGGCGTGTTAAACACAGGTCAAACCGAGGAGTCAGAGCGGAGGAGGATTCTTTTCCTATCCCAGAATTCCTCCCAACCCACACACACATCCTACAGCGGCAGCCATCGAGTTCAACCGTAGATTTGCATACAGAAAGAAGAAGAGATGCGTGGAGGAGGAGGAGGAGGAGACAGGAAGGGATTTGTTTAATCTGCAGGGGGAACAGATAATAAAGTAATGATGTGATGCTTTGTTGCTAATTAACGACTGCCTGTGGTACCTTTCTGTTGCGTCTCAAACAAAAACCCAAATTGTTGTTTTCACATGCTCTGCGGAATGGGAAGCAAAGGAATAGATGAGCGATGATCTCGCCCGTCCCGTCTCAGTTCGGAGCGAGCGGGAGTCTCGGGAGGCCCATCGCAAAATTAAATTTTTCCCCCCAAAAAAAGACTTTTCCTATTTTTATCTCCGCGCTGCCGTGATCCCCAGAGGGAAAGCACCCGCAGATATGTCGTCCCTCAAGAAAACCCAAAATAAACAAGCGGGGGAAGGGGGGGAGGGAGAGAGAAAAAACAACAACCACGAGTATATATTTGGATGCTTGTGTGGAAAAGCTTGGAGTCGCTGTGATTGCGCTTCTCGCATACTCCTTTAAGAAAAGAAGAAAAGAAGTAAGATATAGCCGAGAGGCGGGGAGTCGGAGAGGGGGGGAAGGAATGGAGAAAGTTGGGAACAGATGGATGACATAAAAAAGAAAACAGGGGCTGATGGGGGAATGCGAGGACTCCTGTCAAAAGTTTTGCAACACAAGTCTTCACTGTAAACACGAGCAGGAGGAACACTGGATGAAGTCTGCTCCGGGCCGCGACGTCAAGAAGGATAAACAGAGATAAACTAATAAGGCCGACATGCCTAAACATCATATGGATGCATGCTTTACATGCCTGGAAGTTGATTTAAAACAAATGTGACAAAAGAAGAAAAAGACTCACAATAAAGCTACACAACACATCTTTCAGGAGAGAATAAAGTCAAAGAAAGAGGAAAGCTATATACAAAAATAAGCCCCTGTGCAGTGTTTATTGTGTTTATTGTGTTTATTGTGTTCATCTCTGCTGTCTAGCCTTGTGTTTTAGCTCAATGACACACGTCCACAACGAGGAAGAGGAACCTGCGATTCAAAATGAAGATGGCAAACAAACAAAAAAGCTTCAGAAAAACTGAATTTAGATGGTGTGAGAGTTCAAGGATGGAAGTAATCCACTCCACGAGAAAAGAAGAGAGAATAATGACATTCGGATAAGTGAGACAAGATGTTTACTGTATGGGATGAATCCTTCCATTTGGTGAGCTCCACCCAAAAATTGCTCAACGTAGCTCGATGCCAGACGAGGGATGAAGTGTATGACACCGACTTTAATATCAAACCTCCGATACTCCAGGATGCCAGAGGGGATCGTCATTGTCGTTTTCAGTCCAATATGAGCTCGCTATTTATTATTATTACCTTTATTTAAAAGAGACCATGTGCAGTTAAAACATAAACGTCACCATCCGAGGCTCTGGAGGGTGTAGCTTCAGCTCATTTGCATCTGTAGTCGCCTGACAGACCTTACAACATAAAATATAAAACAATAACACATAGTACAGGATAAGTACACACAATGCAAAGTTACAGTACAGCATTTTAAATTTAAGAAGAACATACTATTTAACCCTCCTATTACCTTTGGGGTCAATTTGACTCTATTCAATTTTTGACGTCTCAATTTTAAAAATTATATATATATTTTTATATGCATATTTCATGACTTTTCCTTATTTATTGGGGACAACTGGGGAAACATCAAATTCACATGATGATATGTTTTCAATGTCGTGTACAATTTGAGGCTGTTTTTCACTGTGTAAAACATATAAGAAGTATCAACTTCTTTATTTATTTAAAGGTCTATTTAGGTCGTCAACAAACAAACAAAGTACCTGACACTTAAACTTGGGAAACAACATTAACCTCTTGGTCACCACTGCACCTTCTGTGGTGCACTTTTGATATTGGGTTAGAAATTGTCTATAATATTTTAATAAACATGAGCAAATATATTGATGTTGTATATCAAATTAAAGAAGACAACTTGGGCTACAAGAAACCGTAACCCATTTCAACATAACTCAAACACCAACTAATATCACGGGAACAATATCATAATCATAATTTTGTCAGGAGTTGGGCCACTCAGAATATATACGTCGCTAGCAACACGGAGCTCCATGTTATCGGAAAAAAGGAGACAACAAAAAGCAAGAGAACTCTATACAGATTCTAACCATCTTTACAGAATCTATCTGCGCCAAAGCATCAAGGAGATGTGACCCAAAGAACACAGCCACATAAATCGCTTTCTCACTTTACACTCAGCAAATGTTGCTTACCTTTGCTGATTTGAAGAAGACAAAAGAACTCTGGCGGCAACCCCCCACTGATATATCTTCTCTGACTATCCAGTATGTAATACACATCTTCCCCAGCAAGAGAAGGGGCCGTGGAAGTAAGTTATCAGGAAGTTACTATCAGCGTATCAGATTTGTCTTTTCAAAAAGGATCACACTGTTCTGTATCCCATTGGCTCACAGTGCTGTCAATCTTCTATTTCCTAGTACCGATCGATTCTATAGGCTCTAACGAGTCCAATGATGTGTCGTGCTGTTCAATCGGCCCATCCCCCGCTGAGATATTTGCATGCGTAGTAGTGAAACACAAAGGAGAAGGGAATCGCCATTACGCACCAGGACGCAGAGCGCACCGCACCGCTTTGTTTTACAGCCGTTTTTCACCGTGTTGTTTTACCGTTTTGTTACCATGGAAGGACACAACAAGAGATTTTATAATGTGGCTGAAGTCCTGGAAATGTTGGACAAGGACGATACTCTTCAAGTGGATATTGTTGAACCACCTTCCTCGGATAAAGAGGATTTGATCAGTCGCCTACACGACAGTGACGACCTTTCTTCATCACCGACATGGTATGCATTGTCTTATACATTTTATAGTTATCTATTGTATATATATATTTAGTTTAGAATAGAAATCTGATTCATCCTGCGTTCGCACTCGCATAGTTTACTCGCTTGATAAGAAATGTGTTGTTGTTTTCGCCATTAGTGGAGGCGGGGCTTATCTCTGTGGCTTTACAATGGGAAAATCCGCCATCCACCACGGAAGAACTAAATCCTAGTTCTGCGTTATACTAGTTGGGGACATCACACACACATTGTAACATCTACCGCCCTCTGGGTTCATAAAATCACCCGTAGCTCACACAGCTCGGTGAATTTCACCGACTGACTACATGTAATTTACTTCCGCTTCCGGCCCCAGCAGCCAGTTAGATTCACTAATCGCATGACGTCAGCAGTATTTATTTTTACCATGGTTGATGCTTTTCTGTTTACATGTATTACAATTGCATAACCAGAGCAATGAATACATATATTATTTTGTTACCAAGGTTATTGATTTTCTCTTTACATGTATTACAATTGCATAACCAGACCACTGAAAGCATATATAAATTTGTCTTTTACTGTTGGGTTTACAGTTCTGAGGATCAGGACTATGTGCCACCACCTGCATGTCCCAGGTGCTACAAGGAAACGGACAAATACACCTCTCCCAACTGCTCCAGGAGACTTGCAGGCTCAGCCAAGCCCATCAGCACCTCATCGCCCCACGGCCCCAGAACTTCCCCAGACCACTCGGCGGAAGAGAGGACGTCCGTCTCTTCAATCTTCTGCTCCAGCCAAGCATGGTGCAGCTAAGATGGCCTCTTCAAGGTAATACTAGAGTGCATCAACGGCGCAGTATCAACCTCCCCTTCTAGAAGAGTGTAAATAGTTTGTGTTTTGCTTTATTTTTACAGTTTGTGTTTTTACTGTGTTTTTACAATGTGTTTGCCTAATAACCGTTTTCTATAATTAAATCTGTTCCGTTTGGTAACTTCATTTGTGTCGTTGTCTTGATTCGGGAAATATCTATAGTTATTATTATATTTATATTATATATATTTTTTTATTTTTTTTGTTATAAAGTGAAATACTGCTGTATTTGGATGTATTGAACACTAGGAGCAATATACAAGTGAAATAAATGGTTTGTTACATGAGAAAACTGAAATGGCACAGATGGTGGCAAAATGTGCCCAAATGTGCCCAAATGCACATTTGGAAGGCCTCGCCTGAAATCTCTTTCTAAAAAACTCTCTAACTTCTTCATGCTTCACTTTTTCTAAGTCAAACTTTGCAGAGAGACTGTTCACAAGTGGTGTTATCATCTGGGTGATTTTAGGCCTTTGCTGTGCATCCATCCAGGAGATATTCATCCTGAAAGTGCTTTTTTGTTTGGGCGAACATGAAACTTCTATTTTTTGCTGTGTTTCCTCTTTATTTACTCTTAAACGGTAACTAATATACAGATGTTTACAAATCTGAACAGAAGCTCACATGTGTTGCCTTTATTATAACACCGACATTATTCAGATGGCTTTTATGGTTGCAGAGCTACACCCTTTTTAGTTTGGGTATGTCATTTCGAGCAGAAACCTCAAAAATCGGGTGGTGACCAAGAGGTTAATTCTAATAATTTTCTGGAAATTTGGGGTCTAAAAGGGTAAAAGATATTAGTACATTTGAAGGTAACAGGAGGGTTAAAAGTACATATTAAAAACCATAAAAAAAATAGTAATACACACCATTACAAGCAAGTAATAAAAACTATTAAAGGTAAGTCATACACACTGTCAAAAATAAGTAATAAGAAACATTAAAAGTAAGTAATATGAGCCATAATAATGTTGCTCAACGAGTAAAGCGCTGACCGGTGTTCAACTGTTTTTTTAGACTATTTTTAAAAGTGCTGATAGAGATGCATAATACATATTTTGCTGAACTTCTCGGAAACGTTTACGGACCCCTGGGGGGACACTGGGGGGGGGGGGGGGCACACGTTTGGGACGGTTAGATGAAGATGAGCCGCTGGAGTGACTCAGCAACTTTTTGAGCCCGGGGAGGAGGAGGAGGAGGAGGAGGAGATAAACACTCTGTGTTGACGCCGCTTATCGCCGCCAGAACCGCTCTGAATCTTCTGCTCCCCCCGTTTCTGGTTTTATGGCTGAAACCGGACCGATAGATCATCAGGACGTTCAGTTTCTCGACTGACTTCAACTCCCTTTGTGATTCACGGGACTGAAGCGGACCACGATGTGATGAATCAGCAATGAAAACCCCCTGAAACATGGCAGCATCAGAGGAAACATTTAGAATATGTGTTTGTTTTTTCATAGCTAGGTAACTTAACGTGAACCGTATTTAACTTTGAGTACCTCAGTTAAAGTTGATGAAGCATTTCTCTCACTGGCTCCAGCTCGTCCCACCGACTTTTCATCTGGATGACATCATCGCTTTTCGAGGCACGAGGAAAGTTGCAGAACCATGACACTTTCACGGATTAAAAAATTGACATGTGACGATTACTAATTGACCTTGTTTGACCTTCAGTTTCACAGACATCTTTTAGAACAGCAGAGGAAATCTCTTTTCAGGGATGAGGGGAACGTGTTTATGCCATACGGCGAGTGACCGCTGTCATGTCCATCGGCCTGGCGTAAACACAACACCCACGGGAAACGGCCACAGTTGCGATAGAGGAGAAGCCAATCAGAGGCGGGAATCACGAGAATTCAAAACTCAGAGGCCAAAAAAGGCTTCCCTTCAGCTTCAACTCTGTAGAACCTGTAATCTTGAGCTGTGATGCACCGTGGGAATCCTCACCGGAGTGTTTACGTCAACACCATGACTCGACCGCGAGGGCTTTAGCCGTGGTTACATAACCATCCACGGGACAATCGATGTGAATTTTAGTTACGGCAAACCAGGGGACCGCAGAAGACTTTGTTACTCTTCGTCGCTGTGGGTTCACCGTCGGTCTCACGTCGTGCATTGAAGACGCCGGTCTGCAGACGGCCCCCTCCTCACTACCGGGTCCACCTGCCGCCGCTTCGGGTCGCTCCTTGTGTTGCCCTGGTGGTTCTGACCCGACTTGGACTTCATTGGTTTGGCCTTTTCCTCCGGTGTCGGATTTATTTAAACCAAGTGTTTTTTTAGTTTTCATTGTTACTGGAGGAGGAGGAGGAGGAGGAGGGGGGGGGGGAGGAGTGCCTGGGGTTTGGTCGGGGTCCCTTGTGGTAATACTTAATAACAAACATTAAAAATACCACAGAAATCCTCCACCGCATTCCCACGCTCCGACTGGCCAGAACGCAGAAGCATGTAACCACACAAACACACACAAACACACACACACACACACACACACACACACATACACACATATATACCGTGTATACATACCGATGAGACTCTCTATCCGTCTCACTTGCACGAAGACTACACACACACACACATGTATTCACATACCAGTGCTAAAATAAAAACACTTGTAGGGTCACGCAAGGCTCCACAGACACAGAGAGGCACACCCACACACCCACACACAAAATAGAAACAACACAAAACAGTGTGTGTGTGTGTGTGTGTGTGTGTGTGTGTGTGTGTGTGACATTTATAGAAAAAAAGCTGCACAACAGAAAACGCTCAGTGAAACTGTCAAACACAGCTACACAAACAACCAAAACATAAACCATCCAACATACTGGCTCATGTCAAAAAAAGCAAGCGCGTGCACACACACTAACACGTGCGTGTACTCTCTCTCTCTCTCTCTCTCTCTCTCTCTCTCTCTCTCTCTCTCTCTCTCACACTCACACACACACACACACACACACACACACAAACACACAGAGGAAAGGAAAGGAACAGAGGAGTGGTGACAGAGGGCTATCCCAGAGAGAGAAAGGGTGTGTGTGAGAGAGAGAGAGAGAGAGAGAGAGAGAGAGAGAGAGAGATATTAGGGTTCACCACTCTGCTCCCTCGCTCCTCTTGGTTTTCTCGTTCAACGATTATCACCTATTAAACTACTATTTACTGTTATTAGTACTCCCCGACTCAAGTGCTTGTGTATGTATGTGTGTATGTGTGTGTGTGTGTGTGTGTGTGTGTGTGTGTGTGTGTGTGTGTGTGTGTGTTAATCATGTCGCCAGTGGCTTTCTGACCTCGTCTCGAGGTTTGGAGATCCCTGCCAGAGATTCCTTTCCATCCCTCCCTCCCCGCCATGTTTCACATGTGCGTCAGCAGCGTTACCGCAGCCCCCCCCTCCCCCCCCCTCCGTAGCCCCATGATCTTCTCGTTATGAATGCTCCACCCTCGCCCAACACCTCCACCCCTCTCTCCAAACCACTTATTCTTGCCACTTTACACCCCCCCCCCCCCCCAAAAAAAAAACACAAAAAAAAACCCTTCAGTTTCCTATTCATAACATTTTGCTGAAGCTTTTAATTCAGATTGATTTCCGATGACTTCAGACGTGGAGCAATTCTCAACAAGCCTGTGCAGAATTTTTTTTAAAAAAATCAAAGAAAAGTCAAATAAGATGTCTTAGTCATCATAAACTCCTCCGTTGGTCCATCATAAAAAAAGAAGCACGTTGTACAGCCAACAACTGTTCAAACCCGCAGGACCTGAACTGCCATTTTGAAGGGGGAAATAATAAATGATTCATGTTAATGTGCCGGAACAGCCATAATATCACGGTAACATACAGAACATGAAATATGTGGAACATTTGTACTTTCCCATCATACTTTAAGCTGCACGCCTCTTTATGAGGGCCCGAGCACCAACATTACATTATATGTCATTTAGTTGAGGTTTACAATCCTGTTACATGCATACACCGTAGACACAGCTACAGGGAGCAATTCAGGGTTAAGTCTTGCTCAAGGACACATCGACTAGGGCGGGGATTGAACCTCCAACCCTCTGATTGAAAGACGGACCTGCTACCCACATTGGGCCAGAGAAGGCCAGAATGAAAACTGTTGTGTTTATTTTCCTCCTTCTCATCCCTCCGCCAATCCAATTGCTTTGTGAGGGAACTTCATTCAAAAACCCGAAACCTGTTAAATTTGACTGGTGAACATGTTTATATTTTAGAGCTCTCACAAATGGCTCTACAGCGCCCCCTAGAGTTGTTGTTCCGTTTAAAAGCCCACACTGATCCCCCACTATGGCTGATTGACTTAACATTTGACACGTGTCCATCTCCATCTGCTATACAAGAAAAGTAAATCAGAATATTAGGCTCCGCCTACTTATATTTACATGTAAGTAGAGTCCCGGGGCCTCACCTCAGATCAGAAAAGACCTTCAGGAGGAAAAAGAGAAGAACCCTTCAGGAGAGCAACAGAGGAGGACCCCTCTCCAGGATGGACAGGAGACATAGATGTCATGTGACCAGAAGGAAGCATTACACATTTAATGAATATGACAGAAATTATTAACAATAATAACAACAACACAACAAGTTGAACAACTAGACGGTGAACACAGGGGACAATTTAAACTAATGAGACACAAGTTCTTCGGAAGAGTTGGCGGAGAGCGCTAAATTTTTGTTGATTTGTAAATTTGAATTTGACAAATTTCCCCTTGGGGATTAATAAATTATCTATCTATCTATCTCTCTCTCTATCTATCTCTATCGCTCTCTCTCTATCTATCTATCTCTCTCTCTCTTTCTATCTATCTATCTACTATCTATCTCTATCTATCTCTCTCTCTATCTATCTACTATCTATCCCTATCTCTCTCTCCCTCTCTCTCTCTATCTATCTCTCTCTCTCTCTATCTACTATCTCTCTCTATCTATATCTATCTCTCTCTCTCTCTCTATCTATCTATCTACTATCTCTCTCTCTCTCCCTCTCTCTCTCTATCTATCTATCTAAAGTTGTTTCATGCCTGCTAACGCCACACCCCACCTTGTATGCCAATGCTTGAAATTTAAACTAATTATTGGAATAATTCATTTTCTTTCTCCCTAAATCTGACCCCTAAAGCAGATACTAGCTGCCACGCCACAGAGATGGAACGTAGATCTTTATCTGCAAACATCTCAGGAGGTTTCGATCGTCGTCAGCCTGAACCGGGCCTCGGCCCGTTTGGAGCCACGCCCGCAGAGCGGCACGAGGAACGAGAGCAGAGCAGCGATGGCGTCGCTCTACGCAGCTATTTGAGCTCAAGCCGGTTGAACGGTGAGAGACGGGAGGCACAGATATAAAGGCGACATTGAAGACTCCGCTCCTTCGGCATTTGTCTGCCGCCATGGATGAGGAGATGAGGAGATGAGGAGATGAGGAGATGAGGAGGAAACTCCTGAGGCGACTCCCTTCTGGGAAGTCTGCCTACGCTCTGGGGCCAGAAAATAACAAATGTGTATCAATCCACGGCGGAAAGTAGTCCCCGCTGAAAGATGTGCTATTAACTGCACTGAAACCAGCAGTTTAAGGAAAATATGAATCCTTTTCTAAAAAATTTTAATTATACATTTGGGAAAGGATTTTAGAGATCGATGTCTTAATTGGGAAGCGGTGGGTTTGGGTGCCACAGACAGGGCGGGAAAGAAACGAGTTGTTGGTTTCAGTCTCTTCGGGTGGGTTTGTTGAACTTAGAATGACTCCTCTTCCTCTAATAACTTAAAAAGAGCTCAATTACGAATTCAGAGCGTATCCATTACCTCCACACAACTCTCAACATTAACAACCAATTAACTCTATATAACTTTTTTTTATTATTAACATTGTTGTTGGCTGCTATATTAGTTCTCTGAATCTTGCATCCAGATTGTTTAAATCAAACGGTAGATTACAGTGGATAGTTTTCGTGGCCCGTTGAGGTTCCAGACTCACTTTAAAATCCTGATCTCCATGTTCTCTGCCTCCCAGACGGGCCCGGCGCTCCGTCCTCCGCCTGCGGCTGCGCAGACCCGAGGTCATGTGACGGTCTGGGGGTCACCTCTCAGGCGGCCGAAGGGTCGCTCTGTGAATCAGAGACCCCTGGAAGTCGCAGCTGTACAGCTCTTGTTATGGACATTGGAAATCAACTTCAATAAGGTTTCAGGAAGTAATTGCATTGTTGTTAAATACTCCACCAGTGCGCAAAGAAACCAAACCCAAAGGGAGCTGCTGCAGCTTTGCATATACGTTGATGGATTTTTAGAGGCCTGGCATCGTTACGGTAATCAGTGCAAGACGTAGAAACACTCTGCAATTTGAGAAAAGACATACAAATAAACATAAGCTGCAGCAGGACGACATGTGCTTGTTTCCTTCTCATCTCCTGAGTCCTCTTGTGATACCTAGAACACTTTGTGTTTGACATTACGTCAATAAAAAAAGGTAAAGAGCAGCTGAATTCTGAATGAGAGAATATTTGGGAGCAGGATTCTTCCTCAGGTCCAATCCTGGAGCCCCGATGTCCTCGCGTGTCTCTTTGTGTTTAGGGAACACATCGGCCCTGAGATTAAACAGTTTGACTATTTTATTACTTACTCCATTAGTTTCTGCTGAATGGTGCATTATTAAACTCTGAGTTTAGTCATATTTGACAAGAACAAGTTGCTGGAAATGTACAATTGTTTGCAGTTGGCTTACAATTGATTTGTTTAATTGAAAAATAGAAAACCCTTCTAATTTGTATGACTAAAGGAACCACACACACACACACACACACACACACACACACACACACACACACACACACACACCTTGAAATACAGTAATGTTCTGCATTTAGAAATGTTGCAAATGAAATATAATAATTAGGATTTGGCTACAGATTTATAAATAGGTGATTTAGAGCCAAAACAATTATTATTACCTCAGCCAAGAAGGTTATGAATTCAGCTCAGAGTGTGTGTGTGTGTGTGTGGGGGGTTTGTTTGTTTGTTTGTGTGTGTGTGTGTGTGTGTGTGTGTGTGTGTGTGTGTGTGTGTGTGTGTGTGTGTGTGTGTGTGTGTGTGTGTGTGTGTGTGTGTGTGTCTCAGCCGCATGAAACCTAGATGTAACATTGTCCAGGGTAGAACCCTTTAAGTTTTGGAGCGGATTCGGATCAGATACAAGTATTATTTTTCACGCTAGCAGCGGGTTGCCCTTTCCCAGTGCTCTAGTAGTTATTTGATATTTGATGAATAATTGATGTAATTCCCTGAACAAGTGAATATTTGCCGTTCTCTTTGTCTCCTGGTCAGTTAGATAGCAGTTTGATTATATATATGTATGAGTTTTGGACTGCAGCAGCTCGAATTTGTCTGCTTGAGCTTTGAAACTTCAAATTGCATTGAAAGAAGCTCCGATACACGACATACTGAACAGACGGATCCATAACTAGTGACTTCAAGTTCACTTCGATGCAGCAGCATGTTACCGCCCTCTACTGACGTTTCCAAAAAAGACAAACAGGGACACCGGGAATATCTTTGCATCATTATGTACAGCTGTTTTATTTGTGATTTCCCCAAAACATTATCAGTATTTTTTACTACACACAATGCATGTAATCAAAGTACAATGTATACACTTCAAAGACAAGAAGAGCAAAAAGAAAAGAGCAACACTCAAAAAAGAAAAGAAAAAAGAAACGGGTGGTGATTTTGACCATGAAGAGAGACGTTGGTTAAGGTACTGTATGAATAACACTATTTATTGTTTCGGTCGATGCCATGGCAACGGTAAATGTTGAAAAGACAAGTTTTTTGCGAGAAGCACTGAGGTCTGCTGAGTTTTACTGCATGGGTGAAGGTCAAGGTACTTATGCTGGGACTTTGCAACAGATCTAACTACAATTCTACACTTTTCTATGTTTCTTTTGTTCTCCTAATGATGAGAACAGTTCATGGTGAGTTCACAGTCTGCAGGACATTCTTTAAAAGAAATGAAATCAAACTAAAAGCTTAAATTAAGTCAAATTAAATTATATTAAAAATCAATAAAAGGGACTCTGTTACACAACAATCACGATTTTTTTTTTACGCAACATTTAAATCATTTAATTCATTATAAGTGCCGACTGTCACTGAAATAAAATCAGCCAAGGGGAATAAATTAAAAAGTACAGAATGAAACGAGAGGACGAGCGACGCCACCGACTCGACGCAACCGCTGAAGCGACGCACATGTGTGTGGATCCAAAGAGGGAGAACATCCCTTCCTGTAGCTAAATGAAAACGGTCCGCGATACAGAAGCAGATCGTCCTGTATTTTGGTTTTAAACCCCTGATATTGTCCCAAAATAAGGCGGTGGGTTCGAGGCACACCAAGGTACAACTGAGCTGAGCAATATGTGCATTTTAGTTTAGATTTCTTCTCAAAAGACACAAAACGTTCTATACGCACTGGATGAATTAATGTTCAATCGTTTTTCTTCTTCTAACCCACCTGGCTAGCCCAGGACTTTGCTATATAAATTAGAGTTTTTGTTTTTTAGTAATTCTTTTTTCCAAAGAACAAAAATAAAGATGGAAACAAACTTTTGTTTTTCCTAGACGTCACACAGTTTGCAGAGCATTTTAGAGACAAAACACAAGTGCATCAATGGCAAACAATCTGCTGGTGAAGGATAAATAAGTGCACACAAATGTGCAGTGTGTGTGTGTGTGTCTTTTTCAGTTGGCGTGAGTGCATGTTGGCCCGTGTGTGTGTGTGTGTGTGTGTGTGTGTGTGTGTGTGTGTGTGTGTGTGTGTGTAAGCACATATTTAAAGAGGTAGCAGAGAAATGCACTCTGAGCAGCAGATGGCGCTCTTGAATCCATCCGTTACGACGGGAGAAAAGTTCCATATTCAGTCCGTCGATTTTGAAACATGTACCAGGGTGCAGTTAGTCCAAGTGTAAACATTAATCGACCAATGAGCATCCTCTTTTGAAGACCGGTTCTCTCTTTGTTGTCACTTTTCCTTCATCCTTTTTTCCCAAAAGGCCGCGAGACAGATAAAAGATCAAACACTTCCTCAGACCTTAAATGTAACCGGGTGCCGTGAGCTGAAACGTGATTCGTCGGTCGGGGTGATGAGTCGCGTTCACTGAAAAAAAAAAGGCGCTGGCAGCATATCGACTCCCGAAGGCCCGGTGCACCTGAAAGCTGAGCGGATGAGCGGAGGAGGGTCCGGTACCAGAGCTCAGAGGAGTCCGATGAAGGCGGGCGAGGAGAAGAAGAACACACTATCTGAACGAAGAACATCGAATACGGGATCCGGGAACGCTCCAAAGGAGGGTTTTAAAAAAAAAGAAGAGTCTAAGGCTCTCGAGCTACGATCCAATTTGCCGATCCGATCTGAAAGATGTGGGTTCTGGATTCTTTCCGATCCGCCTGCTCTGATCAACTCAAACTCTCAGTCTGTGTTGGTCAATCTGCGTCCATCAGCAACTGACGCGGCGATTCTGGTTCTGCATATTTAGTTTTGCTATTCCAACATTTATTTTTGAGCTATTCGTTTACCTCCAACTCTTATTTGGCTGCTTTCTGAACTCTTTTTTTTTCAAACACGTACGCGATGCTATGGATGCCTCTGATTTACTGACTTGGTTTGAGATTTGAGGTAAAATAAAAAATCCAGCATTTAAAAAAAAAAAAAAAGAGAGATATATACGGAATTTTGCTGTACACATACACACAAAAAACTTCTGACTTGGTATTAAAATAAACTGCTGCGGCTATATATGAGGTAGTATGTGTTGTTGAACGCAGCGCCAGAGCTTAGAGCGGCACGTCATCTGTTTGCAGAGACGGAGAGACGACAGGAAACAGGAGATGAGGCGGCGGACGCGTAGAAACATCGGGATCCACTCGGACACCGGCGGCTCGGCGAGAGGACGGACATTTCTCTTCTTTACACGGCTGGCAACTCGTTCCCTGTACGTTCCAACGAAGAAAAGAAAAAAAAGAGGAAATAAAAAGAAACAGAAAGGCCTAAAAGAAAGGTCGCTGAGGAGAGAGATGTGTGTGTTGAGTTTATGTTTGGTTCCCTTAAAGGCTGTAGTGAAAAAGTCTTCCTGTAAATGGTTGAGGTATCGGCTGAGTGTGAGGTCTCCAAAAGTAAGGCTACTGAGGTGGAGCTGCTGACCTGGTTTGAGGGGAGGAGTGTAGGGGGCACTGAGTGTGCCCCCCCCCCATCTCCCACCCTCCGACGGATGTAGATGTTGAATGTAAAAAATAAAAAGTCCAGTTCTTCCATCTCTGACGACGACTCGCGACACACGTTGGGGGCCAGGAGGCGACGCCGCGCCGGCCGCTCTGCCACGCCGCCCTCCGTGCGTCGGGTTAAAAAACACCGAGATCCTGTCTACTCGTTCTAGTCTAAAGGAGGCAATACCTGCATTGTCTCTCTCTCTCTCTCTCTCTCTCTCTCTCTCTCTCTTTCTCCCACAGTGAAATGACACGATCCAAATCCACAGCAGCAGTTTCACTAAACGTCAGACTCCCATCAGCCCTTGGTGCGCCGCAGTTGTCCGAGAGCGGGCCCCGAGCGACTGCCGGGTTAAAGCTATGAAGAGTAATCCTGCTGTAACAATAGGCTAAAGAAGAAGAAGAAGTAGTAGAAGAAGTAGAATGCGATAGTTTGCCATTGGCTAAATCCTGCGATAGTCGGTCGAGGCAGTGTTAGTCCACGATTACTTGATTGTTTGACGTCCCGCTTCTGGAAAAGCAGATGAAGCTGTTTTAAAAAAAAGAAAAAGATTCTCTGTATTTTCCATCCACGAATGAGACGAGTTTTCATCCCCACGGCGTTCCCTTCCCCCCTTGAGCGTGCAGCTCCGGGGGAAACAAGGCGGACATGTCCTTTTTTTGTTTTGTTTTTATTCCAGCAAAAAAAAAAAAAAAAGAGGAAGGAGAGTGAGTGCCAGTGTCCCTTCCTGGTCCAAACAAGAAAGCGGAGCCGCATCTATAGTAACAAAAAAAAAAAAGAAAAAGAAAAGAAAGGGGGCTGTTCCCTTTTTGCTCGCGTGAAATCAAGGGAACGAAGGAGGTGGAGCTCGTCCATTTTGCACGAGGACGAGCCTCTAGGAGTCCAGCAGGCCTCTAGGAGTCCAGCAGGCCTCTAGGAGTCCAGCAAGGCTCTAGGAGTCCAGCAAGGCTCTAGGAGTCCAACGGGCCTCCAGGAGTCCAGCAGGTCTCTAGGAGTCCAGCAAGGCTCTAGGAGTCCAGCAAGGCTCTAGGAGTCCAGAAGGTCTCTAGGAGTCCAGCAGGCCTCTAGGAGTCCAGAAGGTCTCTAGGAGTCCAACAGGTCTCTAGGAGTCCAGCAGGTCTCTAGGAGTCCAGCAAGGCTCTAGGAGTCCAGCAGGCCTCTAGGAGTCCAGCAAGGCTCTAGGAGTCCAGCAAGGCTCTAGGAGTCCAGCAAGGCTCTAGGAGTCCAGAAGGTCTCTAGGAGTCCAGCAGGCCTCTAGGAGTCCAGCAAGGCTCTAGGAGTCCAGCAAGGCTCTAGGAGTCCAACGGGCCTCCAGGAGTCCAGCAGGTCTCTAGGAGTCCAGCAAGGCTCTAGGAGTCCAGCAAGGCTCTAGGAGTCCAGAAGGTCTCTAGGAGTCCAGCAGGCCTCTAGGAGTCCAGCAAGGCTCTAGGAGTCCAGCAAGGCTCTAGGAGTCCAACGGGCCTCCAGGAGTCCAGCAGGTCTCTAGGAGTCCAGAAGGTCTCTAGGAGTCCAGAAGGTCTCTAGGAGTCCAACAGGTCTCTAGGAGTCCAACAGGTCTCTAGGAGTCCAGAAGGTCTCTAGGAGTCCAACAGGTCTCTAGGAGTCCAACAGGTCTCTAGGAGTCCAGAAGGTCTCTAGGAGTCCAACAGGTCTCTAGGAGTCCAGAAGGTCTCTAGGAGTCCAACAGGTCTCTAGGAGTCCAACAGGTCTCTAGGAGTCCAGAAGGTCTCTAGGAGTCCAACAGGTCTCTAGGAGTCCAGAAGGTCTCTAGGAGTCCAACAGGTCTCTAGGAGTCCAACAGGTCTCTAGGAGTCCAGAAGGTCTCTAGGAGTCCAGAAGGTCTCTAGGAGTCCAACAGGTCTCTAGGAGTCCAACAGGTCTCTAGGAGTCCAGAAGGTCTCTAGGAGTCCAACAGGTCTCTAGGAGTCCAGAAGGTCTCTAGGAGTCCAGCAGGCCTCCTCTCGGCTAAGCAAAGCGCTAGCAGGAGACAGCGAAAATCGGACACATATTGATAATCTTGAAAAGAAACACAAAAGAAAAAACTACAAGATTTCCAATCCCCTCCCCTCCCTTCCCTCCCCCCTCCCCAAAAAAAGAGAAAATATTCTGAATATACTGTATAATCGAATAGTCGAAAAGCTTATCAATATACTTTAGAAAGAGAACGTCTGTACATCCATAAGCTCGGGAGCGGACGGGGAGGCTGCGTTCCGGTCCGGAGACCCCGAGTCGTCGTCTCACGCTGATTTACAGAGACTCCACCAGTTGGAATGATTACGTGGGATGAATCCGAATTTGTAGGGGAAAAAAAAAAAACGACCCCAAAATAAGCCGTTGCCGCCGATCTTGTTGAAGCAACCCCCCCCCCCCCCCCCCTCTGCCCATCCGGGGTCAACACAGCGTTACGAGTCCGCCTGCCGATTGCATATAGTGCCGTATCTCCAAGAGCATCTCGCCATCGACAACTGAATTATTTTAGTATTTTTGTCTACATTAATCTCTAAACTATGTACAGACTTAAGCAAGTGGTATTTACAGAGTTTGTCCACAAGGGGGTGATGCAGGCCCGCGGCTGAGAGGAGCTGTGGTTGAGTAGTGATGATGGAGAGGAACATCCTAGACCTTGCTTATGTGGCTGGTGTTGAAATGATAGAGATGTGACAAAAACAAACCCAAAAGTATGATTTTTTTTTATATTTGATGTGAAAAAGTTCTCTCTCCTTGTTTTGTAACGTTCTAACTGTTGAGAACATCTCAAGGACGTCATTCTTAAAACACTACATTCCTACCGTCTGTAGATTATTCGCTTGAAGAAAAAACAAAGTTACAAATGAAGGGTGATATTAATCACTCAATGTTTTAACACACTGTGTTTTAGCCTGGATGTGAGTTTTAGATTGTTTAGGAATGACAAATCTGGGAGTAATCGTTATCGCAAAAAAAAACATTACACTTTTAGCTTACTTACGCTGTTATTTAGCATGATTAGAAATCAGTGATGACTGGAGCTAAAAGAAAAAAGAGCTAAAAACTAAAACAATCTCTGTCTTATGATTGTAAGCTTACGCCACATACACCATAAACACCAAGTACACAACATAACCAGACAAACGTTTCCCTGAGGCAGACAGCCGGCAGTTGGTTTTTCGGCCCAACTATTTATCCCTAACTGTCTTAGCAGCAATCTAACCAGCCGGAAATAAAAAATATAGAGTTTTGGATAGTCACTATCCACGAAACATGATGATGTGTTTGCATGTGTCAGTCTACAAAATTCACAGGTCCCAGAGACAAAAAAAAAAGAAAAGAAAGAAAGAAAAAGTCGTCGTGCTTCCCTGCACTAAAGCCCTCGGCCCTGCGCCTGCACACACCCCCTTGTGGTCCATCAATATTCTCATATACTGTACATACGTCACACAAATAGAAGGACTCTTAACACACTTCTCAGCGCTCTCTTGCGTGTGTGTGTGTCTGTGTGCACGCTCGCATTTGCCTTTTGAAAGATGACGCACACTCACACACACACACGACTGAGGAGGGTCCTTCAAGTCCTCTACATTATACACTCACAACTATTTGCTTCCACAGAAGCAACCGTGTTTCACTTTCTTAAATATATACACACATATGTATATATATAAATATATATATATAAAAAAGTATTAAATATACATACTTATATATGTATATGAATATATATATATATATATATATATATATATATATTTATATAAAAGTATTATATATACATACTTATATATGTATATGAAAATATATATATATTTACTTATATATATATATATATGTGTATATATATATACACACATATATATATATATATATATATATATATATACATACATATATATATATATATATCAGCTTATATATATCATTTATATTTATATAGCATTATACATACATTCTTGTTTTGTGAAATTCCCTTTTTTCTCAACAGGGATTCCCACCGCAGCACATCCCTCCGTCTCTCCCCCCTCCTTTTACTCGTCCCTTCGAATCTCAACTCTCATCTCCCCGTTTTTACTTAAACCTCCTTCTACGCTTCGGCCGACCATCCGAGACCTCTCTTTAAAAACATGCACAGACACCCACCGGGGAGGGGGGGGGGGGGGGGGGGGGGCGAAGCAGCCGGTTCGTTGTGAAACTCCGTCATCGTGGCTGATGTTTAGTACGGGTTGATTACTCCGCCCGGCGACAGGAGTTTAGAGCCGCCGAACACGACCGCTCTAACGTCGCTCTGCAGCCCACGAGGGCCAGCGTGGTGGATCCGTGTGAATCTGTTCCCATCAGTCACCGAGGATGACGTGAGCTCTGAACAATGTCCTGGGGGGGGGGGGGAGTGGGTGGTGATGGTCGAAAGGGACGCACGTGCGGCCGTCACATCCATCAAGCTGTCTTCACTGTGGGGTGGGAAAAATGGCAAGAATCTAGCGGGGGTGTCCGGGGGTGGTGGAGGGGGTGGGGTGGGGGTGGGGGGGGGGGGGGGCGCTGATGGGAAGAGCTCGGGGGATCGGGAGGCTCGTCAGTCTGCCGCGGGCGTCGGCCGGATTTTAATGCGGCGCTGTGTCGCCGATCCAAAGCTTTAGAATACAATCTGGTTATCCGAGAGCATATCGAGGTGCACCGAGTCCATGAGTCCGGGCGTCTGAGCCTCGCCGCTCCGCTGGCGGGAGCGGGACGACGGGGAGATGCTGATAAGGAGGTGAAGCTAAACATCCAACTCTCCGATTATCCGTTTCTCTCCCTCGCGTCCAGATGTATCAGGGCTGGGGCTCTCTCTGGGGGAGGCGGAAAGGGTTGGTTATCAGTGTGTGTGTGTGTGTGTGTATGTGTATGTGTGTTCGGTGTGTGTGTGCATGCGAGCACACCGCCTCCTCCTCCTCCACCTCCTCCACTATGATACCTCGCTGCCGAACACCTCCAGCACCAGCGGGGTGAGCTGCAGGCTGTGCTCGGGCTGGAAGGAGAGCGAGCGGTACTGCTTGGAGTGCTCCTCGTTCAGGCTGCGCAGGTCGGCCAGCTTCTGGATCATCTTGGCGTAGAGGAGGCGCCCGCCGGGGTGGTTCACCTGGATGTAGGCCTGCAGCGTCTCCGACATGTGGTCCTGGAGCTGCTCGATGCGCCCGTGGTCGTGGACGCCGGGGCGGTCTGCCGTCGGAGAAGGGAGGAGGAGGGGAGGGGGGGGGGGGGACTCAGTCAGGAGCGTTTAACGGTCATCCGGGTCGACAGACATGCTTATTGTTACAATGACCGTATTTACATGCATTCGAATAACTGGCTTAGTCGGACTGAAATGGAATTATCCGTTTGCACACTGTCTATATATATATATATATATATATATATATATTATATATTGCACACTGTCTATATATATATATATATATATATATATATATATATATATATATATATATATATATATATATATATATAATTTTACATTGCTGTATTTACATATATGTTGTATATATACATATAATTTATTTTATATTTCACTTTGCATACTATACTTTATGCACAGCCACTTTCTTTCTTATATCTATATTTTATCGTGTTTAGTTTATTGGTGCTACTATGTCAACAAATTTCCCCTTGGGGTTTAATAAAGTACATTTTTATTCTATTCTTCTTCTATTCATGTACACAGGGTTCTTATACATTTTGACCAATGGATTTCCATGACTTTTCCATGACTGTAACCAAATTTCCATGACCAAACTGAAATCTCGGTATAAACATAATTTTTTTTTGAAAATGTGGCGTATTGATTGCGTACGCCGGCTTATATTTTGAGTGTCTTTCTTTAAAAAACATATACATTATTTAAAACTCGACGTAAATGAACATGTGATTATATCACATTTCCATGACTTTTCCCAAACTTTTATGATTTAAGTTTTTTCCATGACTTTTCCAGGCCTGGAAATTAACATTTTAAAATTCCATGACTATTCCAGGTTTTCCATGACCGTACGAACCCTTTGTTCGACTACGTGCGGTCCGACTACGCTCCGATTAACACCCCTGGATAACTCGATCCGATCCGGTTGATAATTCGACTATCGCGGCATGTAACGGTGAATTGGATTAGGAACCGGACTTTGCGTCTTCGCACATGCGCACTCAAGCGGAAATGGCCGTATCACCACGAGTTGTAATGGAAACAGCGCCACCTATCGTATCGGAGGTGACATAGCCTGGATACCAGACCGAACTTAGCCCCGCCCTAAAAGAATTTGGTCGGGAAGTTGAAATTGATCGGGCCAATCAAATTGTCAGGACGGGCTTTATACGATGACGGACAGATGATCCACAGTAACGTAACCAAACACTTCATCAATAGGCACTTGCTTCTTCTAGCGTGCGTGCAGTTGAGTTTAATAACTATGCGTCGCTTAAAACACGTCACATACTCCGTTGCTCTGATTGGTTGTAGCTCTATCCAATTGAGCGAAGAGGCATTTTCTTTCCTGGTTCGGTTGAGACACGCCCCATAACCACAGCCCAACGGAGCGGTATCAGACTCACATTCTGACTAGAATTCTGAGTATGACATCAGGCTAGAGGTGACATGCTTTAGGCCAATGATTTGAATTACTCACTGCCATGTATATTGGGATAATAGCAGATCCCCCAAAAGATAGCATAGTCCCACTAAAGCAAGATTCGAATGATACCATCATGTAAACACACTGACTTATGACAGCGTGTAGTAACTTCCTCGACTACATTTTAAAGGCACCCATGCCTCTAAAAGAAAAAAATACTGAAACAATAAAACTAAACACACATCTCTTGTATGAACTCTGTCGGCGTTTTACTCGAATGTGTGTTCAGGTCGTGAAAAAGAATGCCGTGAACTGAACACAGTGTGCACACAAATGGAAGCACACAAACAGTCGCAGTACCTGGGGAGAGCAGGCAGATGGCCATGAGCAGCACGTGTTCCTCCTCGTGCAGGCTCAGTTTCTTCAGGCCGACCTGGAACTTCACCAGCGGCTCCAACAGATCCAGAGTGTGGCCCGCTGCGGCGGAGGGCGACACGGGGACGTACCGTTAGTGCCGCGCGGTCGCTAAGGCTGTGTCCTCTTCCGCTAAGGGCGGCGGTTTCCAAACCGATTTACACACGGAGAACACACGTCGCACAGCGGAGAGAGTCGCGACCCTCGTATTTGTGTACATCGCGAACAGAGAGCGTTACTTCCTGCCCTGCACGTGTGAGTGATTCAAAGGGCAGAGTGTTAAGTGTGTGTTTGCGGCTGCTTTATGGCGTCCATGAAAATACCTGAAGTCCAAACCTCACAGTCTGGTGTGCATAGAAAAGTACTGTGTGTGTTTTTGTGTGTGTGATCATGTGAGGCATCGTTATATAAAGTAAAGAAAAAATAAAAAATAAACAGCATCATTATGCCTATCACGGATCGTGTAGTTGAACAACAAGAAGAGATGTGTGTGTGTGTGTGTGTGTTGAGAGGGATGCGTCATCAATAATCAAGGCCCGTGTGTGCGCAGTCTAAACACGCTGCGTACGTCTTTAAGTACCAATTCTGTGAATAAAATGCAAATAAAGAACAAACAAGGTTGTCTTCTCGTGGTTTCTCTGAATGAGACCGACCCTTTGTGACGTCGTTGATGCAGTACTTGAAGTCCGCCCCCCCGCAGCTCCAGGACATGTCCTCCAGGCTGAACGACTGGTTTGAGCGCAGCATGATGATCTCGATGGCGCTGGACTTCAACAGAGCGATCTGGTCTTCTGCCGTCAGCTCTCTGCAACACACAGTTTAGAGTTTGATGTTTGTTTTTTTTAACGAAATTAGGAACAAGAGATCTGCATCGAATCCAAATAATGACCGGGACAACTGTATTCCTGTCTTCTAAACATCCTGAGGTCTCTTATAGATGGGCTTGGTTCAAGCCCAAGGCAAAAGAAAAAGAAAAAGGGGGAGGGGGGGGGGGGTTAAAGAAACCCTGCTGAGCTTGCCCCATGGATGTGGAGGAGCCGGCTCATTTTATCTGATTTGCATTTTGCACACTGTCTATATATATATATATATTTATTTTATTTTATTTGACATTGCTGTATTTACATATATGTTGTATATATATATATATATATATATATATATATATATATATAAAAAAAATTATTTTGTATTTTATATTTCACTTTGCATACTTTATGCACAGTCACTTTCTTTCTTTCTTATATTTATATTTTATTGTGTTTAGTTTATTGGTGCTACTGTGTCAACACATTTCCCCTTGGGAATTAATAAAGTATATTTCTATTCTATTCTATTCTTCTATTATTATAATCCGAAGGTGGAACCTTTTTGGCTTCATGCGCCACGGAGCAACGTTCACAGGGCTTCATCCAGGTCTCTTTCGCTTTACACATCCAGGCGGGCAACGTGTGGGAAATAACCCAGACTGAAAACATTTGCGGCAGCTGACTGCACAGTGATTGTGCATCATTTGCAACCGCCATCTCCTCAAGGTCCGGTCGCAAAAGTGCAATTCGCCCTTTTTTTACATCTGATTTCAATTATCCACGTGGCAAAATCCATTTACGACAGATAACAGTCGGAAGGTTCTACCTAACCACAGACGCGTAAATGTGTGTGTGTGTGGTGTTGGGTGGGTGGAGGGGAGGGGGGGGCTTATAAGCACAATGAATGTATTAATGTATCGCACGGTTACTGTAGCAACAGTTTCCAACCCCAGGCTTTGTGTGGCCATAAAAGCACACACGCAAACAAGCACAGTGCACATGCAGAGCCCCTTATGTTATATTTAATATTGACTGTAAATACAGTGTGTGTGTGTGTGTGTGTGTGTGTGTGTGTGTGTGTATCTCCAGACACTGACAGAAGCAGGTGTGACTTGAGGAAGGCCATAAAGCGTCACCACTATACACTGAAAAAGCGTTTTCTGATGAAAGTAAAACGCGCTCATTGGTTTGTTCCCTTCTTTCAAGCTGTTATCCACTAATTAGACCCAGAGCAACATCTGGGAGTCTGTCTGAGTTAAATTGTTGGGTGGAGTTCCCATTGAGCCAAATATTCGGTGTGAATTTGAGTTCCCTCTGGTAAACGGTGGCGTACTGTACTTAATGCACTGTACTTGTGTCTTTTATTGTGAAAAGCAGCAACAGATGAGTGGATCTGTACTGCGCGGCCTTTGTCACGGTTGAAATTGTTAATTAAGTTAATATTTCTGTTCCGTGTGAAAGTAAAAATTAAATTAAATTCTATTTAATTCAATTCAATTCAGTTTATTTGTATCGCCCAATTTCACAAATTACAAATTTGTCTCGGAGTGCTTTACAAATTCAAAACAAAATAAAAAGGTATGAAAAGTCTTTAAGACCTGAACAAAAAGAATACAAAAATGTTTACCAGGACAAGCAGATGTGTTGTTCACGATGGTAGCATAATCAGGCAAAATAAAACAGTGCATTTTCGATGTTCCTGTGTAGTATAAACGATACCGAAACATTTCGGATACTGAATTTCCACCTCAAATGTAGTTGTGTGATAGCGATACCCAGAATGTACTCATCGAGAAGGTAAACACTTTTAAGAAGCGCTTCACAAATCAGCGCCCGGGGACGCCCTGAGGTGGACGATGTAATCCCGGACTCGATGCTCCCGTGGGAAATACTACACTCGGCTGATACTCGGCTGCACAGCGAGGTGAGCAGCAGGAGTAAGTGGAGGTGGATGAAAAGCCGGCACGTCAACAATTATTGTCGGGCTTCAGAACATACAAACGGGCATGCATAATGCGCCCCCGCATGGCTCCCCTCTGCTCCTGCATTCATTTATGAACTTATGAAGCCCACAGCCCGTTCCGGCGTTTCCTGGAAGAGCTTGTTTGTTCGAGAGTGATAATAGAATCTCGCGCTACCCAACAATGTCCACGGCGTAGAACGTGGGCCGGCGGATCCACGTGCTCCGCAGTCGCCGAGGAGCTCGCTCGGGGATGTGTCTGCGAGCGCTACCGGTCGCAGAGTTTCAACAAATGATTACCGGAAATCAGTAAATCGGCGGAAAGCTATATATATATATATATATATTTATTTATTTATTTATATATTTTTTAATATATATATATATTTTCTTTTAAATATATATATATATATATATATATTTATTTAATATATATATTTTTTTAAATATATATATATATATATTTATATATATATATATTTTTAAATATATATATATATATATATATATATATATATATATATATATATATATCTATGTGAGAACCCTTCTGAAGCAATCAATGGTAAAGGTCAGCTTCTGCAGCTCTGATTAGGTTATTTTGACCAATTAATTATCAATGAATTAATTATTATTTTTAATTATTTTAATCTATATTTTAATTAACTTATTCATACTTTTGTAGATTAAAATGTATAAAGCATGGCCAAACAGTTGGCATTTGTTTATATATTGAATGATTCTAAATAAATGTTAAGCAGCTTTTAGTTTAGTGTTTTTTTTACGCAGTTGTTTCTGCACAATATCAGATACAGATCAAATATAGATTGATAGACATAATCCATTACAACATTCTCGACATGATTTTAGCAAACAACATATTCAATCCATATTTGTTGGCATACAGCCCTTCAAAAACATAATTTACACTGCGGTCCAATTGTTTCTTGCCGCAGTTTGAGGAAGGTTCCCACTGAACTTAAATTCATTAAATAGAGTCAAATGAATAAGAAAAAAACTAAATTCAAATTCCGGACTTCTTCGGAGCGACTCCTTCGTGAAATATGCGGACCGGCTTTCGACAGGCTTTGTGGAAACATGTCGATTTCAGAGTTCTGAAGGAATGGTATTGATTCCCTCGGCACCGAGGACAGTTACAAAGACGCACCGTTACCTTGGTGAGGTGGGCAACAGGCTGTACGCGTGTACACCAGCATGTTTGAGTATCAAGCAAGGTAATACAGTTTGTTAGCCCTGCTTCATGATTTGTATGCGGCTTAAAGCAGCCGGTGTCGTGGTCGGTTGACGCGATGATGCTGACTGACACTGTTAGATCCACTATGCCGCTATCCTACAGAACATGTCCTACATTGCATTCGTCAAGCTATCCGGGACAGCCCCCACTGCTGAGTATTCCATCTTGTGCGTGGGGTTTGTACCTGAAGCCGGGGATCATCTTGGCGAAGCCGATGACCTTCTGGATGCTGTAGGACACCAGGTCGGCCAGGTGGGGAAGCATGGACAGCTTTGTGTCCTCCTCGTTGGAGTCGGGACTGCTGGCGCCGTCCTGGTACATCATCAACAGGCTGCTGAAGTTCATCTTGGTGTCCACGGACTCTGTTTGAGAAGAAGACGAGGAGACAAGATGAGCACCGGGGGAGGAAGCAAGGAGTGGGCATGGGGCGGGGGGGGAGGCAGAGTAAGGAAGGGATTTGAAAGGGGCATTTTGAACACGCAGAAAAAGCAAAAGAGCCAGTTGAACATGGAAAAATAGGAGGTAAGAATTGTTTTGTTTTTTTAAAGAGAAGAACTGGGAAAACTAGAACGGGCACTCGGTAGAGCGCATACATTCGCAAATCACAAGATTGGGCATTGCATTATGAACATGTTGGCATTAGTTGCATGCCTATTGGATACAAATTGACCGTGCTATGGTAAAAAGAAGATGTTGACCTTTTCATGACCTTGACCTTTGACCCGATCGATCCCAAAATCTAATCAAATGGTCCCCGGATAATAACCAATCATCCCACCAAATTTCATGCGATTCGGTTTAATACTTTTTTGAGTTATGCGAGTAACACGCATACAAATAAATAAATAAATAAATAAATACACGGCTATCAAAACATAACCTTCCGCATTTTCAATGCGAAGGTAATAAGTAGTTTATTACTTTATTGGCATTTCCATAACCTTCTACCTTGGAACGACTGACGGCTCTAATGAAGCTATAATTTTCGAAATAAAATCAACACAAAAGAAACTTTGTAGATCTACATGGAAAAAAAATAGATGCAATTTAATTTAACATAAAGACATTATCATTTTTGTATGAAAGGCAGTTTTAAAGCCGTCCATTTCAGACTTTTAAAGACCCGTGGACATGCGGTTATATTGACGATAAACAACATAAAATAAGAACCACTTCCCATCCATCAATATAAAACAGTAACAATAAAGAATAGTCTTCGCAATAAATACTACGACATTTTCTGTTTCCATCCCTGTGTGTTTTTCAATGAACAGAGTTCTTCACAACTGTGTCCTTGGTGGAGATAACCCTGAAGCATGAAAAGGAACAATGACGAGAGCAGGAGGAGGAGGAGGAGGAGGAGGAGGAGGAGGAGGAGGAAGACTCTCACCAGGTGAGTGGTTGAATGAGTCAGAGGAGGCATCGGACAAAGAGTGAAGGGAGGCCGCTCTGCTGGCACTCCGTGTTACTGGTCCCTCGCGAACCGGAGGCTGTGAACACACACAGAGAAACACACACACACACACACACACATATTCATATCGCAGCAGAATACATTCACAACTCAATGCCCCGCTGGGGCTCCTCGGTGCTTATTGTACTGTATTTAAGCAGGATTTGGGGTTTAAGGGAGTCCTGTTGTTCAGCTGTGATAACCGATCATAACCGCCATAAAACCACGTGGATTATTTCTTTGTTCACACGGAGGCTCGAGTTTAAAGCAACGGCGACGGGTGTTTTTCATGGAAACTATCAGTTTGTGGCCATCGCCATGTTCTCGTTCAGTTTGTTCATCCTAAGGAAACAACTGCTAATCACTTCTGAAGCCCGCTCGGCTGTGACGGAGTGCTTTTCCTTGGAACGGCTCTCACTCTGTAAAAACAAGCCGGTATCTGTCTGCACGGCGTGTGCTAGATCAAACAGACGGAGGGAAGCGCGCTTCCAGACGTTGCATCCCGTCTGCGGCCTCCTTCTGGACGACCCAGCTGCTGGGGGAACGTCGTCTGACAGTAACGAGCTTGTAAAGCGGAGAAAGACCTGCGCCTCTGGGGTCTCTCGTTACTAATTTGAAAATCAGGCGCGGGCGGCGGTAGCTGAAGTCAACAGGACTGCGGTTACAGGCGCCATGAGAGGCGCTTCATATCGATGCGCCAGGTGATTTTTGTCAAGACGCAAACACTAAACTAAACTGGTGTGTCGTTGAGAACAAAATCAAGCCGGAGTTCAAAGCCAGAAGCAGAGGGGAAGGAAACAGCCACACACACACACACAAACACACACACACACACTTTATACCCCTGGCGCAATATATGATACCAGATGGAGTAATTACATTACATTTAGCTAACGCTTTTATCCAAAGCAAGTTACATTCATACACGGCTACAGGGAGCAGTTCTGGGTTAAGAGCCTTGCTCTAGGACACATCGACTAGGGCGGGGATTGAACCACCAACCCCCTGATCGATAGACGGGCCTGCTAAGTGCTAACCACTGACCCACAGTCGCCTCCAGTGATCCCACTGCCAGTTTTATACTGATTTTGACCAAAGAAACCACAAAAAACAAAGAAAAGAAGCGTTGATCGGATTGCACCCTGAAGTATGTATTAAGCCCTAATTAAGGACTTTAATGTACACACACAACACATTCTGATCCCTTTGTTTAACATATATTAAATACAGTTTCTGAGCCTCAGAATATTTGTGTAGTTAAACAGGAAGGGGCAAGCAAGGCTGACCGGATTTGAACACAGGAGTACCACCGTCTACAGAGGGGCCCGTCAGGACTTTTCCATGACTTTAAACCAAATTTCCATGACCAAACTGAAAAATTCAGAAAATGTTGCGTATTGAGAGCGTACGCCGGCTTATATTTTGAGCGTCTTTCTTTAAAAAACATATTCATTATTTCAAACTCGGCGTAAATGAACGTGTGATTATAACACATTTTCATGACTTTTCCCAAACTTTTATGATTTAAGTTTTTTCCATGACTTTTCCAGGCCTGGAAATGACCATTTCAAAATTCCATGACTTTTACAGGTTTTCCATGACCTTGGTTTGCAAATGGAGATTTAGGCAAACTCCAAACACGCAAAATAAGTCGAGCTCCGAGATGTTTGCCTCACTGTTGCCGTCCCTGCTTACAGTTGACAGCCACAGGTGAAAGTGTCCGGTCACTAAAAGCTGATCCAGCCAAAGAGATTCAGTAATTCTCAGTGGCATGAGAATACATTAAGTACGGACAGATACATACTTTATACTGCTGCCAATTACAGTAATGGACACACAATCAAAGGGAGAAGGCCGAGGCCTGTTATCATGTGGCAAAGCGGAGCAGACGGTTTTACTTTCTTGTTGTTGCTCAGTTCTGAAGCGTTCAATCCCCAAGGAATTTAGTTTTTTTGTGGTGGCAGGCCGATACCTTAAATCGTCAGTGTGCTGTACGAAGCTTGTGTTGGGAGAAAAGCTGCTTCTGTATCAATTAGCGTTTGACTGGGAAATGTAGTGTTGTGGTCCGATGCCGACGCTTCGGCGAACCCTCCCTTCCCTTGGATGACATCATGACCCGCTGCACCCATATTTATGGTGGACAACAAAGTGATTTTGGCTGCGCACATGATAAATTAAAATTGAATGCGGTTGCGGTGGAGGAGGAAACGTCGCGCTGGACTCACCCTGAAGCGGGAGAAGTCGGAGTAGGAGGCATCGTAGGTCTTGTGGTGAGCCTCCACCAGACTGGAGATGATCTGGGACTGCTCGTCGTTCAGACGTGGCCTCATCGCCTCTCGGGCTGCCTCCTCCTCTTTCCTCTTCATTATCATGTCCTTCTTCCTCTGAACCTCCTCGTCGGTCAGGATGACTGTAAAAGAGGAGGGAACGCGGCATGAATTCAGAAACTCCCCGGCCTACGCACAGATCAGCATTCACTAATACTGACCAAAGAAACAATGACAAAAAAGGGTTAGGATTACCATTAAACACATTTACAAACTCTCCAAACAAACTAGAATGTGCACTCGGTAGAGCGCAGACCTTCGCATATCACACGATTGGGCATTGAATTATAAACATAAAAATTGACTGTGCTATGGTAAAAAGAAGAGTTTGACCTTTTCGTGACCTTGACCTTTGACCCGATCAATCCCAAAATCTAATCAAATGGTCCCCGGATAATACCCAATAGTCCCACTAAATTTCATGCGATTCAAAGACGATTTTGACCTTTTCATGACCTCCACCTTTGACCGGTCGATCCCAAAATCTAAACAAATAGTTCCCGTATAATAACAAATCATCCCACCAAATTTCATGCGATTCGGTTTAACACTTTTTGACTTATGCGAATAACACGCACGCACGCATACAAATACACGGCGATCAAAAGATTACCTTCTGCATTTTCAAGGGTTAAGGGTTAAGATTACCATTACACAAATGTACAAACTCTCCAAACATCAACAAATAAATTCCTCCAGGTGAGATGGGCAAATGACCTGATGATGGAATACCACCACCAAAAAAAAGAAAAGACAGAACATAGCAAACAACTCTTTAGATGTAATCAAAAGAAAGCTCCATTCACACCCACAGTATCACAAGGCGTAATAAATCTGCGTGAAAGTAAACACACAGGTGGCAGACGCAGCGGAGCGACACCACACACTCTCACACCGTCACGCTCGGGAGAGAACTCAAGTAACAGTCGTTAGTGGAGGAACTTCAGGTGTGTTGTTGTTGTTGTTTGCTCACAGACTGACGTTTTGAACCCTGTAGTTTCGAGCCAGGTGCAGGTGAACAAGACGGGTTCAAGTGACAAAATGTCACTATTAACTTTCATGAACTAAAAAGACAAAGTGAAAGCGTTAAAGTTAAAATAACAGAGCTGACTCTCAGAGATCAGACAATGCTGGGGTGGTGAGTGAGTCACAAGGTAGCCACACCCCACAGCACACTCGGCTATATGGTGTGTGCGACTCTAAACTGCACCATAAATTATTATTAAATAAACATCTCTCTGTAATGAAAAATACTTTGATGATTGAGACCATAAACACATTTTACAATGTTTGTTGAGGTAATAAATATAGCAGGAATCATTTTCATAGCGTTCTATACAATCCGACTTCTTTTTGCAACCGGAGTCGTCGCCCCCTGGTGGCCAGGAGACAGAACGCAAGATGTTTTATGCCACAATTAAGTTTCTGCTTGTTCTCTTTAAGGTATTTAAACTACATTATGATGTTAAAGAACGTTATTTTCACCTTTATGGGGTAGCGTTTTTTGTTGGATTCATTTTGGTGGTACCGTTAATCAACATAGGTACCTGAACATCTTGTTAATTTAATGGTTTGGGTATTATGAGGTTGTTCTTTTCCCTTTATTGTGATGAGTTTCAAGAAGAGAAAATAAATGCTGAAAGAAAAAAGCGTATGTAACAACACTTTGGAGGAGTAAAGACATTTTGAAACGTAATCCTATCACGTGTCCCCTCAATCCGAGAATGTTCATACCCAAAAATATTGCCTGAACTGGCTGCAATAGCAGGAATTAAAAAGTTTGGATTATGAAATAAATAAAGTACTACTGGTACCTCGTGTTACATAAAGTTTGCTTTCAAAACAAAGTGATGGGGCTGTAATGTAAGCTCCAAATATTTCCACCTCAGGTTTCATGAACCTTAGGGTTGGGCCCGTCGTGTCGGCTGCCTGTTCATGCGGATGTGAAAGTGCCTTCTGCCTTATTGATGCTGCGGGAGAGGAGGCTGCAGGCGGAGTGGCCGGTGGTGCAGAATGGATTAGACATCCTGCTTGGAGCGACTCTCTTAGCTTTTGACTCAATGAGAGGATCTTTAGGGAGTGCCTGGGTTTTGTGGGCCACATCCACATGTCTTAAAGCATTACATTACTCGTTATTTATCACAGATCGCAACAGATTCTCTTCCGTCTCCATTGGCTTTAAAAACCCCGATGCACTCGATACATAAAGAATGAATATTGTACGACTGAGTGGAGGAACGTAGCAGAAAGGCAACAGCACCGCAAGTCTTTTGGCTTTCTACAAATGTCCATTTAAAGTCACAGTGTCGAGTCCCTAGAAGTCTCTCTATATGGATGTTATTTACCCCCCCCCCCCCCTTTGGGATCTACCCAGCCTAAACAAGTCAGATGCCGTTAGTCTGGTTGCTCCGGTGCAAAGTGTTGTTGTGGGAGAGGCCATGTCAACACTCCAACACTAAATCCGACATCATTTCTGCTGTAGAATATTTGTTTCCTTTTTTTTTTTTTTAAAGGCACCTCTCGGAAACATACCGACCGACCCAACATCTGGAATGCGTGTTGCGTGGCGGCGACTCGTGGTGTGAAACCGGAAACACCGGAATACACGCTGTGCCTGAAGAGATTTTTATAAAGATGAAAAACAGGCAGCTCTAATGTTCCATGTGCGAATGTGACATCTGTAATGAGGTGGTCCGAAAGAAATCCTTCTGTGTTACAGTTCTCGTCGGTGTGCTTCGCAGAGAGAGGCGCTTTATTCCTTAACGGGAAACACATTTCGACATTACATCACAGTCATTGTTTCGTTCGAGTTAAAGGATTATAGATGTCATAAAATGGAAGCTGTGCAAAATACGTGCTTGTTTACGCTCGTTATGAAAAGGAACAAGCTGAAAGAACACACCCACCCACCGGCACATGGAAGACACGCACATAAGTAATTATTAGAAGGTGCTAAATTCTAAATTCAGATGCGGAAATATAATATATATATATATATATATATATATATATATATATATATACACACACATACACACACACATACAGATACACACACACATACACATGCACACACACACACACACACACACACACACACACGTGTGTGTATAAATAGGAAACTGGGCAAAAGGCTGCAGAATTAATTAACACTCTAGGAGAACTGCACATGTTTGTGTTCAGAGCAAGTATTTACCACTGAACCCCGACAAATAAAAAGGATGCACACTATGTGCTAATCCCCATGTCCCGTCTTGATGTTCCAGCATGTTATTTACCCGCAGCTTTTGCTTCTTCTGTAAAGTTTGCCGCCCTAAATATAGCACACCGGGAACAAACTGTGCAGACGTTAGACACGCGGCACTTTTTATAGTCCGAATGTTTACGCCATCCGGGGCTGGAGGCCCGGCTCGGTGGGACGCTGCACTCACTGGTGGCGGAGCAGCGCGCTGACCCCCGAATGCCCGTGTGACCCCTTTGACGCTCTGCCAAAGTGGCCGATCACTCGACCGGACGGACGGACGGACGGACGTCACGACCGCCAGAGAGAGAGAGAGGCCTGGAGACGCTCACTATTCGTACCAAACCAGCGTTGGAATAAGCAAATGATGCCATTCGTTTGGGTGCACAGGCGCCAGATGGCGTCAGGGTTCTTACACATTTTGACCAATGGATTTCCATGACTTTTCCATGACTTTTCCATGACTTTTCCATGACTTTATACCAAATTTCCATGACCAAACACGAACAATTTAGTAAATCTTGCGTATTGAAAGCGTACGCCGGCTTACATTTTAAGCGGCTTTCTTAAAAAATCTGCGTAAATGAACACGTGATAACAAATTTCCATGACTTTTCCAAAAACTTTGATGATTTTAGTTTTTTTTTCATGACTTTTCCAGGCCTGGAAATGACCATTTTAAAATTCCATGACTTTTCCAGGTTTTCCATGACCGTAAGAACCCTGTGGCGTGTACCACTCTGAAGAGATAGGGACCTTGTTTGTATCGTCTCCCGTGGAAACCCCCTCCTCTAAATGTACTTTTTTATGTATTTTTTCTATTACTACTGCAGTTTCTAAATGGTTTATCTGAAGCTAGTCCTAAACGGTCAATTAAAATTCGTTGCTCCATACTTTGGTCCCGGAAATGACGAGTACATATCACATAAATAAATAGACCAAATAACTACCTACTTTACAGTAACTGCTAATTTCAGAGACCAACCGCGACGCGGATGTGTTCAGATCCTGCGCCTCGTACTGAAAACTGGTTGTTTGGCTGGAAGCTGTAAACAACGAGATTGGAAGGGGATTTTCTGTGATTGCGCCCTGAATTGCAACCACAGGAGTGGCGTTACGTAACCGCGTAATGTGGTGAAGCGGACGACAACAACAACAACAACAGTTTGGCTACACAGGCTTAAAAAGGCAACTCAATGAATCCAACTGCTTAGCTAACCAAAAGATTCCCTGGGCTTTCATGTCTTTGAACCCAACGGTCATTAATTAAGCTTTGGCTCGGCTCCCATGTCCACCCGATCCCGCGCCAGGAGCCGGCGACCGACAACAAGTCCTCCGCGGCGAGGCTGACCGAGGGCATGTAGCGAGAGAGCCCGCTGATGAATAGGCACAGTTTGGGCAAAGTTTGGCACCGGCTGGTCGTGGCAGCTATTCTGAGGCCGGAGGACACGATTGGACCGGTCGGTCCTCAGCCAGGACGGCATCATTAAGGCCGGGGTCTGCCCAGAGGGAAACAACAGACCGTCGGAGGACATCTTGACCACCCCGACGGCGGCTGGCAGAGAACCAAAAGAGGGTTTTGCTGTTTTGGAAAGTGACTGATTGAATGCGGTGGCATGGACGAGTGAAGGAGAGAGAGATGGGAAGAGGGGCAGAGACAAAAAGAGACAGAGACAGACAGAGAGAGAGAGAGAGAGAGAGAGAGACAGAGAGAGAGAGAGAGAGAGAGACAGAGACAGAGACAGAGAGAGAGACAGAGACAGAGACAAGAGAGACAGATAGAGACAGAGACAGAGAGAGACAGAGAGAGACAGATAAAGAGACAGAGACAGATAGAGAGACAGAGAGACAGATAGAGAGAGAGACAGAGACAGATAGAGAGACAGAGACAGAGAGAGAGAGACAGAGAGAGAGACAGAGACAAGAGAGACAGATAGAGAGACAGAGAGAGAGACAGAGACAGAGAGAGAGACAGAGACAGATAGAGACAGAGACAGATAGAGAGACAGAGACAAGAGAGACAGATAGAGACAGATAGAGAGACAGAGACAAGAGAGACAGATAGAGAGACAGATAGAGACAGATAGAGAGACAGAGACAAGAGAGACAGAGACAAGAGAGACAAAGACAGATAGAGAGACAGAGAGCGAGACAAACAGAAACAGATAGAGAGACAGAGACAGATAGAGAGACAGAGAGAGAGACATAGACAGAGACAGCTAGAGAGTTTGGTCAACACCAGAGACTCTGACCAAGAGGGAAAGGCGGTTTCATGGACGAGCAAAGAAAAGCGTGATGGGAAGAAGGGCAGTGACAAAAAGAGACAGAGACAGAGAGACAGACAGAGACAGAGAGAGACAGAGACAGAGAGACAGAGACAGAGACAAAGACAGAGAGAGAGACAGAGAGATAGAGAGACAGAGATAGAGACAGAGAGAGATAGAGAGACAGAGACAGAGAGAGAGACGGAGAGACAGAGAGAGATAGAGAGACAGAGATAGAGACAGAGACAGAGAGACAGAGAGATAGAGAGACAGAGATAGAGACAGAGAGAGATAGAGAGACAGAGACAGAGACAGAGAGAGAGAGACAGAGAGACAGAGAGAGATAGAGACAGAGACAGACAGAGATAGAGACAGAGACAGAGAGAGACAGAGACAGAGAGAGAGACAGAGAGAGATAGAGAGACAGAGATAGAGACAGAGAGAGATAGAGAGACAGAGATAGAGACAGAGACAGAGAGAGATAGAGAGACAGAGATAGAGACAGAGACAGAGAGAGATAGAGAGACAGAGATAGAGATAGCTAGAGAGTTTGGTCAACACAGAGCCTGACAGAGAGGGAAGGCGGTCTCATGGTGGGGGGCCAGAGGTACCCGTGGTCTCACTCATTAACAGCCGACTGACCGGTTGAACACAATGGTTTCCCCTCAGATTCGGTGCGATACGCATCAAGCTGGATTTGGTGAGTGGCCAATCATTTTCTCCACCGCTGGCCTGAGAGTGTGAAGTTACACGAGGTGAATCCAGGCCAGTCGGGCGTCAGGACGCCCACACATGCAGAGTTCGGCCAACAGACTCACCAGTAGCCAGTAGATGTGTGTGTCCCCCCCCCCCCCCCCCCCCAGCTCAATATCCATAACCGTTATTGACCTGCTTCTCATGGCCCACGGCGAAAAGATAGCAAACGCTTTTTGAATTAAAAAAAAATAATTTCATGACCTAAGTCTAATGCTCCCCCGAGGGTAAAAACGTGATGTAAAAACAGATGATTTAATATTCCAAGGCTCTGAGCCAACAACATCTAACCAGCATCCCTGTGATCCCTCACAACAGAAACAACGGCTCTGAATCGTAAAGGTGATTGTAGTACATAAAAATATAAAAAATAAACCTGTATGCTTGTTCTTGTTTGTGTTTATTGGCAGAACGCTAAACTGTGTAGATGCTGCACTCATTCAGTCAATGAGATCAATTTGCCTCCGGATTATCAGGCAAAAACTCCCCGGCTATAATTTAGTAAGAGCAAAATAAGATAAGATAAGATAAGATATTCATGTATTAGTCCCACAGTGGGGACATTTCAGGATCACAGCAGTGGATGTAAATTAGAGCATTAATAAAAATAAAAGATACAAATAAAAAACACAAAGCTAAATACTAATACTACTACTAAAATACTAAATAAGAAGTAACAATATACGTTTTCTATAACCAGACAATAATTCAGCATCTGATGGCAGTGAAGACATAAATATGTGTTCTGAGAACAATCAAGTATGCCTTTCTTCTGCTTTTTCTCAGTAGCAATTCTTTCCCTGTTAAGTTACTGCTAAAAACTAATAAAGTAAGAGTGAGTAGAAATATGCAGAATAACTTTCTGATTTTCTGATTATCAACAACACTTTATGGATGGCTTTAAGAGCTGAAGTCTGGGAGACAAAGCCTTTTTGTTTTGTTTTTGTGCGCGGCCATTTGACAAGTCTATCCAACTATAAATTTAGCATCTGGCACTTATGGTAATGCCGGTGTAAAGGTTGTCAAAGAGACAGAAAACAAAAGACTCGGGAGAGAGGACGAAGAATACAAATTAGGAGAGACAAATGGAGGGCAGGAGAAGCTTTAGCTACCGAGAGACGGAGAGGGCGGGAATTCAATCATCTAAAAAGGCTAAAACATTTCAGAGAACTCTCCTGTAATTGGAACACACACACACACACACACACACACACACACACACACGAAGCTGAGACAAAGCGGCCTATAAGGAGAGAGGCTAACAGACATAAACTGATACCATCTCGCATTAAAGAAGAGACAAATAATAACAATTCATAAATACATCCTAAAAAAGTCAATCTCAATGCCTCTGGTCAATTAACATAATGACATCTTTCTTAAAATGTCCCCAGAAATGTGATTTGAAAGGTTATTCTAAGAAAGACTGTATATAACTGTAGCTGTAGGAACATCTAGAGAAAGGAAATCGATTTCACATCAGGGCCGAGTCCGATTTAACAAACGTGCGTGCCAACTGCAGTCATGCCAGCACGTTTCCTTCAATACTGACCGAGTCGTATTCTTTTTAATTAAAATTCGTACTGATTTGCTCAAAGCCGTACGAGAACCACGTATGAATGATTAATGCAGGAACGCATGTGGGGTTTGTTTATTTTTTTTCTAAAGCCTCCC
>CM070097.1:19031526-19216526 GCA_036178185.1 Liparis tanakae | reverse complement strand
TAAAAACCTGAAACCGCTTTTTCAACAACGTGACGAATATAACAATGACGTCATTTCTATTGCGTATTTAAGTATTTTAATGTATCTTCTGGGACTCGTGCGACATTAACCAACAGTAAATAGGGATTGAACATGTATTAATACTAGAATCTGAAACGATCTGAATGGTCATTAGTTTGTGTCCCAGAGGAAAAGACGTCGTACAACAAAGAGGTGAAAGTGTCCAATACACCAAACACATGGTTAGTAGTAAGCTCTTTGTATTGTCACGCTTCAGCAGACAGATCTGCGCCTGTGAACTAACGCTACGCATAAATCCTGTGTGTGTGAGAGAGAGAGCGAGAGAGAGAGAGGGGTCATGTGAGGGGAAGACAATAAAATGAGGACGAGGACAAAGAGAGGGGGGGGGGGGGCACATGCACATGAACTTAGGCCCAGCGTGTTAGCGCAGTCACGCGGCGGCTGCGCAATAAAGCCCGCGGGGAGCTGCCGCGCGTAGAAGTAGCTCTCGGGTCGTGTCAAGCGAGGACACGGAGATGGGAGGAGCCACGGGTGGCGACGGGTGGGGGGGGGGGGGGGGGTAGAGAGAGAGACGACGCAGGAGGAGAGGTGAGACAGGTGAGTGAGGGAGGGATGGAGAAAAACATCGTCTCAAACTCCATTAGGCTGCATTACGGCGAAGTGAAGCGGCCCGGGTGGAAAACAGAGAGCACAAGGAGGCCCCATTACCCACAACGCACCTCACCGCAGGGGAGGCTGGACAAAGCCGGCGCACTTCAAAGCAGGTGGAGTATGAATCTCTGCCAGGTTTGTGTGTGTGTGTGTGTGTGTGTGTGTGTGTGTGTGTGTGTGTGTGTGTGTGTGTGTGTGTGTGTGTGTGTGTGTGTGTGTGTGTGTGTGTGTGTGTGTGCGTGCGTGTGTGCGTGCGTGTGTGTGCCTGGCGGTGGGTGGGGAGAAGCACCTCGACGGGCACAACAACAAGACACACGCCATTAGTCGTCTTGTCCCCAAAACAGCGTTGCGGGTCTTTTTCTGTCGTTTATTCGGCAGGTGAATGTCGACAAAGACGGAGAGAGACGGCGAAGCGGAGAGACGGCGTGTCGAACGCCCTCGCGGGTCGTCAAAAACAACACCAAAACAAACCCCCTGCAGCTTCGCCGGCGGTGCTGTTGAATCACAGCTCTCGTGGGATCCAGGTCTGTTATTAATTACAACGGCAATGAATTAATAATAACACGTTAATCTGTGTTATTTCTACATTAACAGCATCGCTCCATCACTGGTTGTTTTTCTTCGCTCTGTGTGCTTTCTTTCCCTCACTGGTTTCTCATTTATTACACTGCCTTGTTAATTAGCGTCTTTATTTATTTACAGTCAGCATGATTAGTTGGTGAAGAAAAATAAAATAAAGGGGGGGAGGGGCGCTTGTATGCTGCCAGACTGACAGGCGATCTCCTCTCGCCTTACCTTTTTACCTTCGCATTGAAAATGCAGACGGTAATGTTTTGGCCGGCGTGTATTTATTTATTTATTTATTTATTTATTTATTTGTGAATATGTCCGTCCGTCCGTTTGTTATTCGTCTAAATCAGACAAAACTCAGCCGATTCTTATGAAACTTGGTGGGATGATTGGTCATGACCCAAGGAACAATCGATTAGTTTTTGGGAGTGATTGGGTCAAAGGTCAAGGTCAAGGTCACGAAAAGCTGAAAACCGTAAATTTGCGATATCTCGGTTAATTGGCATCCGATTTGCGTGAAACTAGTGCCAAATTGTTCAGAATTCAATCTTGTGATATGCGAAGGTATGCGCTCTACCGAGTGCCCATTCTAGTTATGATATGATATGATATATATCTTTATTCGTCCCACAGAAGCATTGCATTAATAATCACTTATTAACAAGCTTTGCTCGTTTTTTTCCTCATGCTAAGACATTTTTGTTCCTATTTACCTGTCAATGAACCGTTATCTACTCTGAAGAGACAAATCAATAAGTTATTAACCTTTTGACGAGTTTGGTTTGAATTATTTGGCAATATTGTTGCGCAACAATCACCTCGAAACATGTCGCAGGAGTGTAATGTCGTGGAGCATCCACCAGGAGACGACCTGAGAGCTCACGTTATCCAAACCCAGATTGAGATGTTTTTATTCCCATTGGTTTACTACATTTTCAACACAGCGAATTGAATTGGGGCGGCGGTGTTGCCAGACCTACAAAAAACACACCTCCGCCGTGTATAATGGATTCTTCGCGGATCCATTCTTAATAAAAGAGCATGTGATTCATCAACCCGCTGAGCTCGGATCACCTCCGTGTACGAGGGAGACAACGAGACGTACCGCACACCAAAGTGACTGCCGGTTATCTCTGATATACGACGAGGCCGGCTTGTTAATGCGAGTGAACGGTAGTTTTATTCTGGTCATGTGTAGCCCTAAAAGGGATCGTTCAGAGGTTTTGAAGTGGGGTTTTATGGGGTACTTATCCAGAGTTACTACCCCGGTTCGGAGACGCAGGCAGGAGTAGCAGCGCTGGAGCGGAGCGGTGTGCCGCTGAGGAGCAGCAGCAACACGGAATGCAGCCACAGAGAGAAACAAACACTATATTCAGATTAAACTGGGGAATTGAAGCCGTTTGATCTGTTCATGACGAGACTCCATTGACAACATCATAACATTGTAACATTATAAATTGTCTGTTTGTATCGTATTGTGTGCTTTTCGTCAAGCCAGCCTAACCTTTAAAAAACACCAAATCAAATCACACAATGACACAAACTAACCGACTGAGATAAACCAGCAAACTCTCGTATCGGCAGGTTAAAATAACCGTTTATGTGAAAGGAGAATCTCGGTTTTTAATTTTTTTTATCAGTTCCCCGTCGGAAAAGTCTGCCTGCTGGCAATATTCTATTTTGGGGTCAAAATCTTATTTTAATATTAAAATATTCTTATACAGCGTACAAATAAAAAAAATGTAGGTGCATAAATATGTTTTGCTGCCCCCTCTGTCCACAGCGGTGCATTGCTTCGCTCCCACGCTGGCTCTCCTCTATGTTTCAGTTAACTGTAAGTAATACACTGACTGATGAATAATGAACGCGTACAATTATATTTAAAAACACCCGAAAAATATCCTTTAAGCATCTTGTTCTATTTTCTGGTTCATGCAGGAAAGTAGTTATATGAACATTTTACAATGAAACTATAAGTGCATATCTGTATTGCACAATGGGGCAACACACATGTGCCATTTCTGGATTATAATTTTAAATGGCTCTTTCTTTAGATAGTCAGCAGATACAAACAGACGGGTGTTATGTAATAGGTAGAACTTCTAATCTGTTGAAAGGCATGGTTTCAGTATCTGGATATTAGAAAGAGAAAAGAAGGAGAGAATTCGGCACAATAACAGTTCAACTTACACATGTATTAAAAAATAAATAAATCATGAAATCATAAGCACTTACTTTTTAACTAAGAAGAAGACAGCACAGGGCCCCTAAATTGATAATTTAGCAAACAACCTTGACTTGACCAGTACAATATACACAGGGTTCATGTTGACTAATGGATTTCCATGACCTTTCCATGACTTTAAATAATATTTCCATGATCAAACATTGTGTGAAATCTCAGTGTATAAATAACACAAATAAATTAGAGACAATACTTTGATTAAAAGAATAAATATTGATACAAAAGTTTCTTCTTTTAATCAAACTATGTAAATTAACATGTGAATACAAAAAAATATTCATAACTTTTGAAAAATTTTAGGGATTCAAATTTTTTTCAAAGACCTTTCCAGGGCTGGAAATAACCATTTTAAAATTCCATAACTCTTCCAGATTTTCCATGTATACAACCCTGTATACAATGTAAACCAATCCTATCTTGTTGTCGTATTGTTTTGTTGTGTCCCGACATGACAGAACAGTCCCCCCCCCCCCCCCCCCCCCCCCCACATTATCTTCCTCCTTGACCCCTGAGGGTCACGGTGAGCCAGCTGACGGGCACAGGCCGGTTTGTTTTCAATGTACAAGTGGAACTGTGTCGTCGTTGTTGTTGCCAAGCCAGCCCTCCCCCACTCACCTCGTCTCCCCCGCTACAGCCTTGTGCTCCAATCACTCACTGCACCTCCAGCCCTGGCTGGTGTTGACACAATAACAGAATCCAATGCTACGTCAATAGTGTTGCGAAAGACCGAAAACTGAAAAACAGACTTTTGAAAACTGTAAGGAGGTGGACCCAATGAAGTGGACAAGATCTATTCTCACTTCAAAGTCGTGTCCTGACTCCTGAGGGTGTGTGTGTGAGTGTGAGTGTGTGTGTGTGTGTGTGTGTGTGTGTGTGTGTGTGTGTGTGTGTGTGTGTGTGTGTGTGTGTGTGTGCAGGCCGGCTGTAATACAAAGAGTCTGATCTGAGACCTGTAATACAACATTTGGAATCAAATAACAGAACACTTATTGACCTGTGCTAAAAGACACTAGACATCAATTTAAAAATATCATATTGACTTATCGTACAATTCTTTGACTTATGACATGAAGTCAATCTTTTATTACTTCATTAACTCATCCCATAATGTATGGACATGTGCGCATATGTACGTTACTGACTTATTGTCCAACATGATGTGCCTTAATATGATCAGTCATTTGTGTTGACCTCCATTTACCCCTCGTGTTTTCACGCTTGTTTGTTTACTGAATAATGTCACTATCGAGTTCGCCAACATGATGCAAGACTTGGGCAATGCTCAAACGTTGACTATTTTGGTTAACAGAGCCAGAGACACTATTTAATGTATTGCTTTGGTTGCGTTGTTATATTTCATTTGTTTATTTAGGATATTTAAATGTTTATTTTGCCACTTCCAATGTCTGAATATTCTTAAAAGGGTATATTTGAATTATAATGCTTTTATACTATATTACCAGTGTCGTGACATGGTCCTAAAGTTACATTAACATGATTTAAGGCAGCTGTTTCTCAGATAACAAAGCATGTTACACTTTATCTTTATCTTATCTTATCTTGTACTTCAGTTTATGTTGATTGTTGTTTGTAAAATGTTGCACCTTCCGCCAAAAGAAATTCCTCTTTTGTGTAAACATTCCTGGCAATAAACGGTTTCTGATCCGATTCATCCAACAAATACACGTATTGTGAAAAGCCAGATTTCTGGTTTCATGGCAACAGCTGTCATTGCATCATCGACAACCATCACATCCCCAAAAAATAATCACGGCTCCTCTCTCTCTGTTCAGCTTGCATTTCCTCTCCTCCTCCCCCTCCATTAATCTCCCTCTCCACCCCCCTGTAGCGGTAAACACATTTGTCCATGTTGCTTCTGAGAGCAAAGCAGCGTCGGCTACGAGTTCCGTCCAACGTCAACAGATGAAACATTCAGTGAGAGAGATAATCAGGCCGGATTACGGCCGAGCCCGCTTTGTCTGTTTTCGCTGATGCCGGTGTTGTTTCCCCCCCGCGCCCGATACGGCGAGCAGTGCAACATCCGAGTGCCATTTCACCGTGTTCAAATTCATAAACCGCCTCGTCGCATGTAAACACTCGGTCCCGTGAGGCGGACCGCCGGGACCCCGTCCGCACACAGCGTGCCAAGTAAACATTCGCTGGAGGAGATAAGGCGTTACTCACCGAGGGAGAATAGTTTGTTTACACACAAACGGAGTATGTAATTCAGAAAAGTGTATCAGAACCGACGCTGTTCGCGAGCCCTCAAACATAATTACAGCCATTATATAGCGGGACCAGCCTGGGGGTCTTCAAATTAATCATGCAACGCAGAATTCACTTCAAAACGGGCGTAAAATAACACGATTTTCCACCTCACATTAATGACGGTAATAAAAGGATGCTTGAGCTTCGCTTTCCTGTACTCGTGCAAATACTGGCCAATAAGGGAGAAGACTAAGCTAAATCAAATCGTTACTCTTTAAAGATCTAGAAGAGCATTTTGCTTAGCCGAGTGGTTGCAGCATGTGTCATTTCACCACGACTTCTTGTGTTGCATGTCCCACCCCTCTGCCTTTCTCCTCCATTTCCCATCTCTACTTCCTGGCGCCCTCGCCCAGACCACACCCATCTTCAAAACGCGACCATCATTTTCACCTCAACCGCACGCGACCTGTAAAGCGACCTGTAAAGCGACCTGACATCAGTCCACAGGCGGAGAGCCCGAAACACAAACACCTGGCAGAGCATTTAAAGTCACTCCCATGGTAAGTTCCTGTTCTGCTGGGTCTCACAAGGATATTTTTGCCATGATGATACACACACAGCAGCTGGTGACATTATTAAAAAAAAAACCTTAGCTGTTGTTGGAATAAAACATTTCTATCAGCTTTCATCCACCAATAGTTGCCTTGGTCACAACGAACACCCTCCAGACGTTCACCACAAGCCGTCGTACCTCCTTGGAGAAGCTTAGCGCGGCTCTCTTGTGGCTTTCTGTCCACGGCTCATTGCTCCTCCTCCTCCTCCTCCTCCTCCTCCTCCTCCTCCTCCTCCTCCTCCTCCTCCTCCTCCTCCTCCTCCTCCTCCTCCTCCTCCTCCTCCTCCTCGGAGCCTCTCGGTGGAACGAGTCAAACTGCCGCGCCGCGTTTGTTCGGCTTCCCGCCGCTCGTTAATGTGACGCTCCGGTTTGCTGACCGCGCGCCGCAAAAAAACAGAAAAGAAAAGGAAACCACCTCATCTGAGGGGGGGGGGGGGGGGACATGTCACAATAAGAATTAGTATGCAACCTCTGCAGTAAACCCTCCAGGTAGGCTCGGAGCGCCGGTGTGCGCGGGAACCGTGCGCGAGGCTTCTTGGGTTAAACCGAGCGTGCCGTGGACTCAATGTATTGATTAACCCGCACCGGCACCGTCAAATATCACCGCCCTGATTGAGCGTTTTGTCACTACCACACTGAGGCCGAGGCGGATCGTTAACGAGCATCTGGTGGCCTTCGGCCCAGAGCGTGCTCGCTTGCACGCCGGAGAGAGGCGTTCAGGAAACCGCAGGCCGACGGAAAAGGACGAGTGGAAGTCCTGATTAAAATGCTGAAATAGTAGAAATAAATGAAATAAATGCCCGGCCTCGTGGGGTTGAACATGCTGCAGCTTCTTTGTCAATATTCTTACACCCTCGCATCGTGAACGCCCGGTTGAGCCTTCTTGTTTGACTGGAGCCGTTCCCGGCGTGTTTACAGAGCGGCTAAGTGCTGCTGATGTGGTGTAAACTTGACGACAGGGAAGCATAAAAAATATATATATTCACATGAGCGTACCGGCGAGCGTCAACACGGCACAAGTGTCCCGTAACTACTCATAACGCCGACTTCTGACCTCCCCGTGGAGGTGGCGAGGGAAAGGCAGGGTTCTTACACATTTTGACCAATGGATTTCCATGATTTTTCCATGACTTTTCCATGACTTTAAACCAAATTTCCATGAACAAAATGAAATCTCGGTATAAACATGAAAAATGTAGAAAAGGTTGCGTATTGAGAGCGTACGCCGGCTTATATTTTCAGCGTCTTTCTTTAAAAAAAATATTAATTATTTCAAACTCGCCGTGATTTTAACACATTTCCATGACTTTTCCCAAACTTTTATGATTTAAGTTTTTTCCATGACTTTTCCAGGCCTGAAAATGACCATTTTAAAATTCCATGACTTTTCCAGGTTTTCCATGACCGTACGAACCCTGAAAGGACGACTTCCCCGCAGGGATCAGTAATGTCCCGCCATCGTCTGAAAGAGGACCCCGTCCGTCTGCTTACCCAGAAAGAAGTTGTGTGTGTGTCTCTGTTTAAGATCTCGTAATTTGATTCCCACCGCGCTGTGCTGCGATCGATTGGGTTTTCCGGCCTCCGCTCCCTCAGGTGGGCTGTGCTTCATGGGAGTTGGAGGCCCGAGGGACTCTCCTTTCTAGTTGCTCTTCAAAGCCCAGCGGTAACCCAGTCCAGCCCGGTCCTGCATACGGCCCAGTATAGGAGGGTACCATAGGAAGTACAGAGGGAGTCTATAGGCGACACAACAGGGCACATGGCCTACTTTTACCACCAGCTGCCTCGCAGTGGGCCTCACAGGCAGCTAACCGCCGTCAACTCCACGGTCCAGCACAATGCAACAAAAGCGGCAGCAGGGCCGCGGCTTTAACACACACACACACACACACACACACACACACACACACTGAAAAAAAAAGAAGAAAAAAGATGTCTCCTTGCGGTGATGTTGCACAGAAACTCCCGGCTCCCTCATCTTGGAGTCGGACTTGCTTACTGATCTAGACAGTGAGAAGAGCGACATCCTGTTAAAAAATGCAGAAGGTCAGGTGTTCGATTCCCGTTTGGCTCCTTTAGGTTTCATGAGAGGTGTGTTAAGAAATCACACGGGATAAAAAGGCACCCAAACAAAATACGTTGGGTTCAAACCTCAATGTGGGAGTTTTTTTGTTGTTAACTTAGAGTTGGTACCGACAGATTAGGAAAAAAAAGGACTCAACAAGTATGTCCCAAGTCCCTCTAATCGCAGACAAGCTAGTATTTGGAACTATCCACAGAGTTGTGTTTGTGAAAAACAAACCACATCCTACAACTCCGCAAGCAGTTTACTGAATATATTAACCTTCACAAAAGCAGAATTTAATGCAGGAATGCTGGTGACATTACCATATATATATAAATAAAATAAAAAATAAATAAATAAAAATATATATATATATATTCAATGTATTGTTTGTTCCCCACTTGTTCTACAGGGGATATATATTGGAATAGTGTGACTAATTTGTCAAAATTATCAATAAAAAATTATGAATGACGTTTATTTATTTATTTTAAACCACCTAACAGTGTCACAATATCAGTACATCATTTCAATATATAAATATTAAATATACAAATATATATATATATATATATATATATATATATATATATGTCTTTTTTTGTCAGACAAAATAAGGACTGTAAAGTGTCAGGAATGTATGAAAACGTACAGATATCCAAGCAAAAAAAGGGGTTAATGTTATATCTAGGATCGTGGCACAATGCATAATGTAAAGCGATTGTAATCCAGGAGGCGGCGGTGCATGACATGAGCGTCGGCATCAATAGGCTGCACTGTGCTTCAGGACCGTCCTGGAGGAGACAGCGGGGGCCAGGGACATGGAATACGGAGGGCTCTGACTTTATCCAAACAGATGCCTGCACAGCCAACAAATGAGCCTGAGGCCATTAAAAGAAAAGGGGGACGGGGGGAAGGCATTTTTGTTTTTTGAAAGATACTAATGGAGGGTCCCAATTGGCTGCGGGAGTATGCTCCATAGAGGGACTGATGTGATTGGTCGGTTCACAGCACACCCGCCGGACTGAGCGGCCCTCGTTTTCGCCGAATTTGGTAAAGTAGGCGTCTGTCCACATGTGATCAAACTCTTTGTGATGGATGCAACCGACACAATGTGGTTCAGACCAAAGAGGGGATGTTGTACGCTATTCAGATCGTAAAAACAATAAAAAGAAATATCTCTTTAGGTGTCCACAGAGTGTCAACAGACTGGGAGCTGTTTCAGAGGCTCAACCAGTTGGTGGAAAACATCCTAAAAAAAAGGTGTTGCATGCTGGAAATGTTCTGAAAAAAACAACAAAAATATTCCCTCAATTCATCGTGGTTTTTAAAAATCTTGTGAAACCACATCTTAAGCACATTATGAAATAATCAATTATTTCATCCCAAAAATGCCCCGATAATGTTGGGTTTAGGTCGCATATTCACATTGAGAGTTTCACAGTAATATCGTCTGTTGAGCTCCCGTGTAACATCCCTGACTAGTCCTCTATGCACACGCACACACAACCACAACAGGTCTGCATCTCTTTCTCACACACACACACAGGAAAAGAAGGAGCTGCTAATTGCCTTTATGGTGGGCCAGCGTATCTTCAAATAAGTGTGTGTGTTTTATACAGGCACTATAATAACAGGGGCTGAAGAAAGCTGCGCTGGGATAAATGCAGGTGGCCACCCTGGCGCCCTCGCTCTCTATTAAAGGTGCAGGTGTAGGCGCACGCACACACACACACACACAGACACACACACACTTCCGTTTGAAACTTGCACACAGATTCCAACGTGGGAACAGCGCCGGAACAACCCAGCTGTGCAAACGAACAATACGTTAAGGACATTAAATCTCAAGCACCGGCGCGGGAGTCTGGAAACGAGCGGCCATTCAAAGAACACTGCGTCTCACTCACTCATCAAATTAAAAGCACCAATAAAAACAGGGTGTGTGCACACACACAAACACACACACACAACGGTTACATTCACAGGATGTGTGCTCCCTATCCCCTTGAACATCACCTTCAGTGATTCCTCTCCTAGTGTATATTTCTCCCAGCCCAGTCGGTTTTACACACATCAGAGAAGACTTCTTTTCTTCTTTTTTTCTTATTCCTGTCATCTCACCAGTCTCCACTTTGAGAACGGTCGTTTTAGGCTCGGGACGAATAAAAGCCCTAAAAGAATGAGTAATCGATCGTCTTTGTCCATCTCCCTCGTGAGCGCTCAAGTTGAAATTGAAATGCGACGTCTGATTAGATTAAAATCCCATCCATTTGAGATGATATTCAAATCTGCGTCGACCCGGCGGGGGCCCTGTCTCCCTTTTGTTCTCCCTCTCCTGCCTCCGGACCACCACTGCAGGTTTGAACTTTAGACATTGTTTTTTTTCAGGCAGAGGATGAAAACGAAGAGAGAGAGAGAGAGAAAGAGAGAAAGAGAGAGAGAGAGACAGAGGGGAGCTTGTGAAGAAAGGAATGAAGTAATGAAGAAGAAGAAAAATAAGGAAAGAAAGGAGAACGTGACATAGAGAGGGATTGAAGGGGAGGAAAGAAAAAGAAACAGGGTAGGGGAGATTAAAAAAAAGAAGGCTGGTGAAGGAAACAAGAAATCTAGTCAGAAAGGTCACAAGTACAGGTGGTTAAACGAACGCAGGTGCAAGAAAATCATCATCAATTCTCTCGCTGCCGATAGGCCGAGGCAGCAAAGGAGCGAGGAGCGCACGCGCCCGGAGACAGACAAGTGTCCTGGGCAGGAGTCCAACCCCAGGAGCGTGCCCTGCAGCCCTACCTGTGTACCCAGAGTGCATGTTTACAGGCGCCTTTGATGATGGCGAATGTGACGGATCGATAGCTCCGCGGGGCGGAGGGACGTGTCAGACGAGCCGCGGCTCAGTCGCCACGGGTAATCGATACGTGAGCGATGGGGGACAAGGTAAAGGGCAAAAAGGGGACGCCAGCTGATTGGCTGGTGTTCACGACCTGAACACAAACAATGTTTGTTGTTTACAGCTGGGTCGCACACCGGGGCCGATGGAGAGCCAAAACAATGACGGCTTGAATTGTCCATCGCTACCAAAAATGCTTTGACTTTTACTGTTAGCTGGCACACAACAATGTAAATGTGTGAAAGCTGCAAAATGCTCTGCAACAGTCACAGTCAAAGTTACCAGCGGTTCCTCATCGTGGTCCACGAAAGAAGCCAATCGGTGCAATGGCCCTGCTGAAGCCCCGCCCACTCCTCCTCTCCACCTCCATCTGCCTGATGGGTCATGGAGGTCTGGGTCGTGGTCCATGCCTACTACCAACTATCCATACACTCATACTCATTGAATGTGTTGTAACTCTGTAATAATGCATCTGTTCACATGACATCTATTGCACATGTCCATCCTTTTTTTCTGTTAATGAGGTTTTTCTATTTCTTGGGAGTCTTTCATGACCCGATGTGAGGTCAAAGGTCAGGGATGTCGTATGTGTACAGATTGTAAAGCCTTTTGAGGCAAATTCATAATTTGTGATATTGGGCTAGATAAAATAAACTGAATAAAAAAATGCAATTCCTGTTCTTCTTTGTGCACACTGGCCCAACACGGGACTTGACTTAAAAATGAGTCACTTCTTAGGATGGTAGGGTGAATAAAATAATAATGTAAAAAGAGTCCCTCCTCTGGAAACGCCACCTGCTCTCCTCTTCTCCCCCTCCCCCCCCCTTCCCATCGCACAAAATGAGTTGCCCTAAAAGCTGAATATGTGCCGAAGACACGAAGATAATCTGGGAGTGGTTTTCTCTGAGAGATTCCCCAGCTTCTTGCTTCGGCCCGTTAGCAACTGAATGGAAAGGGGACCACCTCATTCAGGGCGGAGAAGAAGAAGATGCCTCAGCATTCATCAGGACAGTTTCTGTGTGGTCTCCGTCTGTGTGTGTGTGTGTGTGTGTGTCTCTGTGTGTGTGTGTGTGTGTGTGTGTCCTCTCTTCACGAGGGGAACACAAACTAAAAGTACATACACACTCTTAACTAGTACACTCTTTTAACGTGTTTTAATTACGTTCTAGAACAATCAAATATGGAAGAGGAAAACTTTGTTTTCTACAAAAGTCCCAACCACAATCTCAGCACCAGTTTTAGGACAAACACACTGAGGTGCACGGTTAACGTCTTGTCCGTCGTCACCCCATGAAACCAAATAATTGCTTTAAATAAATGTTGGTATTGTTTGCTTGAAAATGTAACGATATCAAGGAACCTGATCTTCGTATTGGAATCATCATCATCAATGCCAAAAAAGAGCAACCGCTAGAAAAACTGGATGATTCATCGCTTACATTTTCATTTACTCCTTACAGTGACTGTCCAGTAATGTATTTTTTGCAAATTAATACCGTAAGGATCATGTAAATTAAAAAATGAATTTACAACTGAAGGCAAACGCAAACATCAAATTAGCAGAAAGGGGTCGACCAACTGCTTACTCAGCATTACCAGAAATATAAAGCATGATCTATATTCAATTATGTTACTCGTCCTGATTTGTATGCTGCTCTAATTGGAACACAGAGTCATCATAACCGAACACGGTGCATTAGAGCACGCAGGACATTATGTTGCTGCTACATCTTGACCCGGGTCATGCGTTACATTACTTATTTACGGAGGAGGAAAAAAAAACAAGAAAAAATATATACATTTTCCCTCGGCAGAGAAATCATCACATCCATATCGACCGCTCCGTATATTCTTATTGAGCGTTCCTAGATTGAATGCTGTGTTGTGCGTACATGTGATCAATTGACTCAAGACGGAACACCCCTGACTTTGACTCTTGCTGGAACCTTCTGAGGAATAAACGGCCGAGCGAGGAGACGGAGGAGACGGAGGTAGACGGAGGAGACGGAGGTAGACGGAGGAGACGGAGGAGACAGAGGAGGACACCCAGCAGCGTCGGCGGCTGCCGCTGACCTTTCACTCCGTTTCCCTCCGAGGAGCAAAACAAGGCGGCTTACGGTCGCCACTCCCCCGTCAGAGGTCCAGAGCCCTCCCTCCGCCCTCCCTCCGTCCTCCCTCCACCCTCCCTCCCTCCCTCCCTCCCATCCCTCTGGTTTAAGTCTGGAGCCGTCTCCCTGATTCGGACGTTCATCGATAATCCCTTTTGCTCCCGTGCACGCTCTTCCCTTTGCACCGAGAATCTCTCTCTCTCTCTCTCTCTCTCTCTCTCTCTCTCTCTCTCTCTCTCTCTCTCTCTCTCTCTCTCTCTCTCTCTCTCTCTCTCTCTCTCTCTCTCTCTCTCTCTCTCTCTCTCTCTCTCTCTCTCTCTCTCTCTCTCTCTCTCTCTCTCTCTCTCTCTCTCTCTCTCTCTCTCTCTCTCTCTCTCTCTCTCTCTCTCTCTCTCTCTCTCTCTCTCTCTCTCTCTCTCTCTCTCTCTCTCTCTCTCTCTCTCTCTCTCTCTCTCTCTCTCTCTCTCTCTCTCTCTCTCTCTCTCTCTCTCTCTGCCAGCTTGCACATTTGATGCAGCAAAAAAAGAAAAAAGGCAACAACCACAACAACAACAACAACAACCCAGTTCAAGCAGCCTGGAGCAGTGTCAGTGTGACGAGGGGCAAAGGGCCAACAAGGTGACGCCTCAGCGTTAATGGTTAACCGGGTAATCGGGGTCAGCAGGGCGAGGCCAAACTCCACCAATATAGCACTGAGACAGGGTTTAAGGAAGAGGGGGGGGGGGGGTTAAGGATGAACATGCAATCAAAAGGGAATACAGAAAAGAAATGAGGTCTGAAAGGTAGAAAAGAAAGGCGGAGCAGAGAAAGAAAGCAAGAGGAGGGAGTGAGAGAGCGCAACAAATAAGACGAAGGGGAAAAACAAGGAAGGAAGGATTCTCTGAACCTCCACCTGCGTAATAATCTCAGGACTCGTGTTCCACTTCTGAGGGTAATATCCCAATATATATTCCAATATACGCTGGCCTTTGGATGCATCATTTAACAAAGCCAATTTTGGATTATTATTATTTCCAGATAAATCACTGCTGCACCTTGGTGATACCACACCCTTCCTTTTGAAGCCAGTTCATTATGACTCGTTTCTTTCTTCATACCATATATAAAAATCAGAAGCAAAGTTCGGTCCAACATGTGGTATAATATGATGGTACAATCCAAATGTGAGTGTTGTACGTGTGCATTTTGGTTAGCATAGTCACATATGTGTCTGTGGTTGCATATCACTCATTCCATATTAGTAGATTATGATTTAAATCAATACGAGTGATAACATATCGATTAGTGGAGCTTTGTCGCATGTATACTCGTATCAATACAGGGGGATGAGACTCCCTATTAAGTATTCAATATAGCATATGGGTGACTGTGGGTCAGTGGGTAGCAGGTCCGTCTTTCATTCAGGAGGTTGGTGGTTCAATCCCTGCCCTCGTCCATGTGCCCTCGAGCAAGACACTCAACACTGAATTCCTCCCTGTAGCTGTGTCTACGGTGTATGAATGTAACAGGAGTCTAAGTCACTTTGGATGAACGCATCAGCTAAATGTAAAGTAATGTAAAAGCATATCGAATATGGTGTATTCGCCAAATGCTTTTGCGATTTGGTAACATTGGAATCGTTTGCCAGCACAACATCTCTAAACACACAAACTTATTTCTGATGGCTTGTCAGTTGAAACCGGCTTGAAACTTAAAAGAATCCGCAAATGGGTGACTGTATTCTTTTGCGCAACAAGCTTTCCCCAAGAACAGTCACACACATGCGCGTATAAATTGTCAATAACCGGTCCCCATCACGGTCCATATGAACAAAGACAGTAGAGGTACGCCATAATTAGGGTTGGGTACCGGAAACCGGTGCTAATGTGGCACCGGTTCCAACACATCCGGTATTACCCGGATCGAAACGCAACGCACATTTCGGTGCTTCTTTCCGGTGCCAGCGCCAATTGAAATTGAAAAAAAACTATTGTTGTGAACTTCTCTGGTGACTCCGCCCTGTCAGCAGGTTACGCTAGCCTATCGTTTAACTTTGACAGCGGAGGCGTGCGCCGCGTTTGACAGGCTGAGCGCGATGGGACATTGGGCAGACCGTCACCGGTCCCCCTGAACACGGGGAGACTGATGAATAAAAGAGCAGCCTGAACTCAGATTAGTACCGGAACGTTGATTGCAAGTCTTGCATTCATAAAAGTAGGCCAAGAAATAATAAATTAGCCATTATAACCATGTATAAGCTAGCTCGTAGCTAGCGCTAGCTCCTAGCTACGAGCTACGTGCGTGACAGTCTGCTAGCAGATATGTTGGTGTGCAGCGGGGCTGTATACCCAGTGTTACTGGGAATATAATTACGGAGGAATAAAGACCGCGGGGCATCACTTTGTTTCAGTGGACCTCTCGCTATCAGAAGCAAAACTTTATGTGTCACATGTCATCTTCAGGACCTCTGATTGGTTGTTCTCTTTGCCCATCAACACAGTGACAGGTTAACCCTATAAGGTCCGCACGTCACAATACATATCACATCATATAATGGAGAACATATATTGTGTTTGTTAACAGTCTGATATTTGTTGTTTGTCGGTGCTCCATGATAACGGCTTCTACACGGAATATGGCCAAAGAGGTTTTTAATGTCCTCATTGTGCGGTTAAAAAAAAAGTATCGGTTTAGGCACCGTTTAGGCACCGGTATCGTTTTAAAAGTACCGGTTTAGCACCGGTATCGGAAAAAACAAAAACAATACCCATCCCTAGCCATGATCAACCAAATCCAATCCGCACAAAAACAAACTAAAAACAAAAGAACTGAGACTGAGCCTTAAAGTGGCGATACTAAAGATATCTGTAACCACACAAATGTCTAACGGCCGAGCCCGTGACCCGGCGGTGAAAGCGCCGCACTCCCGTGTGCCGGCAGCCGTCTGAGGCGACAGTCCTTCCTAGCCTCTGACCCGAGTAGTGGACAACAGGTCTGGTGACTCCTTCGGGTTCGTAAAAAAAGAAAAAGCATAGAAAAAAGGGGCCTGAGCTCAGGGTGGAAAGCCACATGACATCGGAATGCTGCGGGGCAATGAACTTTAGGTGGATTTCTCAAGCCAAAGATTAGCCATCTTAAAACCAGGACAGGGTGAAGATGAAAGGACACGAGGAGGACGACGTGATTGGAGGGTTATCCTTCTGGATGTGTTTCATGAAACCGGTGGCAAACTCCACCAGGATGCTCTGGAGCCTCTTCATCAGCTGACGGTGAAATGGGATTTCTCACAATTGTACTCAGGAATGAAATCATACCAGATCCAGTGAAGGACTAAGCTCTTCTTGTATGAACCCCTTTGATCTCGTATTCTGAATTTCTGACTACTGTTCATTAAATGGGATCACACTGAAAAACTCAGTAATGCACTGTGTATTACACATCAACGTGGCTTTTGATAGAGAGAGCGAGACGGCGAGAGAGATTTAAAGTTTCCCTCAAGAAAAACTGGCACATTAAAAACTGCATCTAAACAGCTACTCATATATTTACTTTTATTAGAATAGAATAGAATAGAAATATACTTTATTAATCCCCAAGGGGAAATTTGTCGACACAGTAGCACCAATAAACTAAACACACAAGAATAAAATATAAATATAAGAAAGAAATAAACAGTGACTGTGCATAAAGTATACAAAGTGAAATATAAAATACAAAATAAAATATATATGTATATATATACATAAATATACACAACATATTTGCAAATACAGCAGTGTAAAATTAAATAAAATATAGACAGTGTGCAAAATGCAAAGTGTATTAAAATGTTTTAACGCATTTACTTTCACGGTGCTCCTTTTGAAAGAGGTTGAAATCACCTGTCATTTTGGTATCGGTATGTGGTACCTTTAATAAATAGCGACCTGAATAACGCAGCACCAAGTGGTATTGAAACTATTCCTGCAATCACTCTTTTTTTGAGCCACAGAGAAATAAAATGATTATCATTCTACTGTTCAGCTATTATGCTATTATTCGCAGCCAACCACCGCAAGCGTGGTCTGATTTGAGTCAGACGTGCCGTTGGCTCATTAAGGCAGCGGCTCAAACACATAGAGGTGATTTCTTGTCTGCACGTGGCTCTGAACACGGGGTTGTCGGAGCCAGCGCCTGTGGGGGCGGGGCATGTGGGGGCGACGGATGGATGTCGAATGAAGTACTCCATTGGTATCGCTAACACTTGTCATAACACTTGTCATATTGGCGTACCTTATACCACTATAGCTTCTCAAAAAATCCAATAACCTTCAGAAAGAGAAGAAATTAAAAAAAAAAGCGTTTTGCCCTCTCCATGTCACAAGAAGGCAACCCGCCAAAACAAACTAATATATTAGTTCAGTGAAATGTAAGGCGCTTAATGCGGCCAGGTAGGACTCAGAAGGAACTTTTCTCATACTTTGCCGGCAATGACAACAACTCCTAACTTCCTTTTCTTTTCTCTTTTGCATCCGAAGCTCCAAACTCATCAGAAAATAGTTTCCTTTTGGTCGCATTGAAGGATTAGCTGAGGTTTGTGCGGCATTCCTAAAATATGTGAAATTGTAGTCCGTTGCTCTGCTGAGACAAAGGCCCACAGAGGCGTCTCCTCGTCATCCGTTTCCTTTTAGGGACTAAGATTGTAAAAAAAAAAAAAAAAAAATTTAAAACACTCCGACATGACCAAAGAAACGCTATCTCGATGAGCGCTAATGACGGAGCGTCACCAACTCTCATCTTTATCCAGCATAATTTGCACGCTTTGGTTTCCATTTTGTATTACTAGAGGGATGCTTATTTTCCATTTGTTAACCGGACTTTGGAAGGAAATCCAACCCTGTTCTCCACTAAGTTGCGAGCTTAGTGCGCCGTGTGTCTGAGTGCGTGTGTGTGTGTGTGTGTGTGTGTGTGTGTGTGTGTGTGTGTGTGTGTGTGAGTGTGTGTGTGCGTGCCTGGGGAGGCCATTTGCGTACGGGGGAGCAGTAACAGCCAAGGAGAACAGGATAAGCCTGCCTGGTATGCAACTCTAATTCATAGCTGCCTTCATCCTCTCAAAAGAGGCAGACAGGTGTATCATTTCCACGTGTCGGGCGGCGATCTGAGGAGGAGGAGACGGAAAAAAAAAATCGCCGCAATCCTCCTTCAAGAAAGGAAGACATTCATTTACACGGCAACGCCAAAGCCAAACGTGCTTGCCGTGTGTTCCTCTCTCCAGATTCCCGTTTGCTGTCATCCTGGGCCTTGACACACTGGGCACCCTCCTCCCGACGCGCACCGCTGCCAGCCCCTTTCGTCGGGCAGGTAATAATAGTTACGAAGAGCGATATTAGGCCGTGTATCGGTCGATCTCCCGCCGCAGTATTGTTGCGGGGGGGAACTCCTCCCAGCTCGTCTAGACTGCCAAGTATGCAGGTGTAAATCAATATGCTCCTCCTGCCCCCCTCCACCACCCCTCACACACACACACACACACACACACAGTTCACTGGAATCTGAATTGCATTTACCAGCGTGCTCCCGGCAGCGTTTATGAAAGTAAAACAAAGAGGAAAAAAACTAATAGATAACTTGAGAGAGAGAGAGAGAGAGAGAGAGAGAGAGAGAGGGGCCCGTGCAATCAGAGTGTGCCGCCTCGTAAAAGCCAGGTGATGTGATAAAGGGCCCCGCACGGTTCAGGGTCGGCGCGGCGCGAGGCGATAACTCACTGAAGTGATGGATCTGGAGTCGGCACTTGAGAACCGGCTCTTTCACATTCCCTGATGTTGCCTGGCACGTCGTTACACACAGGCGAGGAGACGGGCCCTCCCTGAAGCTCAAGGGCCTCTTGTCGAGGGAGAAGGGGCCGAAGAGTTAAAACTGTAGCGGCTCGTAGTCGTTCCTGTTGAAGGTGCGGGAACCAGAGCGGATTTGGGTTGCCAGTTGGAGAAGGCGTTAAAAATATAGTCCCTGTTGAAAGATTTTGAACTTTTGAGGAGGAAACGTCGGCTGGTCGGTGGTTTAGATCGATAGATAGATAGATGGATACTTTATTAATCCCGAGGGAAATTTAGGTCAACCGGTAGCTTATACACTTAACTTAACTCACAAACATACATACACAACTTACAGTAGAATCACAGTATAACAACAATACACATAGGGGGAACATGTTCACAGGGAGTAGGGTGTATACAGATGTTATACAGATATTAGTGTACATTGATTGTGTCAGTGTTGATGTCCACGAGGATAGTGCAAAGTGATATAAATAGGACAGTCTGTGCAATGGGCTAGTTTAGCCAGTAAAAAGAGTAAGAACCAGTAAACAGAGTAAAAAGATGGATAATGGGATGGAAAAATTAAAATAAAATAAAAATAACTGAGAATAAAAATAGCTGAGAAGAATGCTGTAAATAACCCCTTAAAGGTTTATTGTTTTGTATCTGCTATTGGTTATGATGAATGCCTTTTTATATTTTATTGCTTTAATGATTTTGTATGTCATTCCGTTTTGAGCAAAATTTGACTTTTATTTTGAAATGTCAAAAGGAAGCGCACCTTTATTTGATGTTAATTTAAAAACTTGACGGTACGGCTAAACGTGACGGACAGATGCGCATTTGATTTAAAGTTTTAGTTGTTTTAATGGTCCCGTATGAGGCTAACGCTCCTACGGCGGTGACAAGGTGGTTTTACTTCAAGAGTTGTAATTCATGTTCATACTACAAAGGAAAGAAAATGAACAAATTCACCAGCAGTAAGTCTCACGCCAAATGAAATACGGGGATCCGTTACAAATGCAAACGGATGAGTTACACGTGCGCAAATAAACGCAGCCGGGAACGTCAAGACGTGAGCAGGGAAGACAGAGAGAAGAGGAAAAAGGGGAACGTCGGACAATGGGTTCTTTACGTGGGATGCTGGACACGAGGTCGAGGTGTTCTGGTTCACTTCAGCACAATGACTCGGATTCAGTCGGCGACGATAACTCGCCAAAGCCGATCCCATTCGCCACGTAGGAAACGATTGACCCGCTGAGGGCGGACATGAGAGGAAGTCGTTCACGTTTAGTCCTTTAAGTGCGGAACGCTGGAAATCCAGAACAATCTGCTCAAAGAAACCTCGGAGAACAGATAGAAATATGTATTTTTTTTTTTTTTTTTTTTAAAAGGTTGAACGGGGATGAAAGCCGCCCTCGACAAGGACTTCCACTGTGCGAGGGCTGGCGAGCAATCAAGACGAGTCACGGCGGGGAAGAAGTGGTTACGGCGCAGCAGGCCGGGCCCAGATCAGCCACCCAGATAAAAAAAGGGAGAACTCTCACGGGCAGATTAGCGGAGCGCAAATACCCCTTGAAGAGAGACCCTTCAGATCCAAAACACAAGGCATAAGCTTCCATACAAACGCCTATTATCCAATTCAATCGCATCCCATCTGTCCCCTGATTCAGTTTAATACATTCTGCCACTAATCCAATAGTCCTTGATTCTTTACTGTTCACTGTGGGAGATGGATTTTTTTTTTTTTTTTTATAAAGGAAGAGGTTTCAAAGCTGGCATATTGGATGCCACAGTCTGTCGATGGAGCACATTAAATGAAATATTACCCCGTTAACCCAGTATCGATGGGCAAAAAAAAAAAAAACGGGAGGAATTGGGAAAGGAGAGAAGGGCGAGGGGGGGGGGGGGGGGAAATGAAAAACTCTTGAATGTGAGACCAAAGACATTCATCTTCTCCAGGAGTCGTTACATTAAGTATAGGTTGAAACCTAATGACATGAACATTGTTTTCTCTTTTGCACACCTCATCTTTACTTGTACATCTTGTACTAGTCGTACGAACAAAGAAAACCCGTTGGTGTTTTCATTACCTTTCCAAAGTAATTTTCAAAATCAGGTGCACATCATAAAATACAAAATGGCAAACCGTAAGTTGCAATTACACCTCTCCCCTGGACTGACCATGTGCGTGTGCGTGCGTGTGTGTGTGAACATAATTCTCATTTAAAGTTGCCATGATTATATTTTATAATATTGGTATCACAGAGAAATGTCTAAATACTAATAACATTAAAGTTTAACTATCCATTTTTTGAAAGAAACAGTTGTTGTGGTTAAAAAGACTCATTATGTGAAATAATAGGTGTATGCAGCTCCATCATATATTGAAGTTCCCTCTTTGATAGGTAGACATCACTCAAAGATGCAAGTCCCCTCTTGGCAATTTCTTTCAAAAAAATTAAAAAGCACATTTGAAGTAATATACTGGTTAAAGACCTTAAAAGTAAATTTTCTATCCCATTTTAGTATTTTTAAAATGACTAGAAACCCAAGTTCCCTCTTGGTTAGCGTAGCACGACAGTTCCCTGTTGGTAAGGTACGCGTGTGTGTGTGTGTGTGTGTGTGTGTTTTTGGGGGGTGTCCATGCTTCACGGAGTTCTCCCCACTCTGCAGTAGCACCTGTTGGGGCAGGAACACTGGGCCCTGATGGGTCCGTGGATTCTGATGACCTTAGCGTGCGCTCTGAAACCCGAGAGGCAAAGGGACGGTTTGAGCCGGCAGGGTGTCGCTTACTCGCATCCTTCAATGTCGCCGCATGCCGCTAATGTAAAGATGACTCAACGGGCCTGTAAAGTTGGAGGCTTATCGCCAGTATTGCACTCGCTCACGTGGGAGTCTCGGCATGAATGGATCCGACACACACGCCTCGGAGGTTGTCTGCCTTTGACGATCAGCTGAGATCCAGCGTCTACAGTAAAACAAATATATAATACAAGATCCCCCTTGACTACCTTTACGTTACATCCACTTCAGATTGCGTGTGTGCTTCCAGATTTAAGACGGAGGTGGATTTCTTACCCGTCAAAATACGACATTGCTAAATTCGATACTCTGAGCATGAATATAGCAACAAATTGCTACGTGAAGATATCGTGGAGTTATGTTTACACGAGTCATTCTCCCCTCTCTGTGTGTGTGTGTGTGTGTGTGTGTGTGTGTGTGTGTGTGTGTGTGTGTGTGTGTGTGTGTGTGTGTGTGTGTGTGTGTGTGTGTGTGTGTGTGTGTGTGTGTGTGTGGTTATCCGAGCTTCCCTTCGATTTGTCGGCATGCAAGGTCTAACTTTTTAATCATGCATCACTTTGCTCTCTGACACTAAAAAAAACACAGGTACAAAAAAATAATTATTCTAATAATGAGAAATTATTATTACAGTCAAGCTTAAACAAAAGCTCTGTTTTATTGGGACTGTTTGAGATATTTAATACATTTTGTTCAGCAAGTCTTCACAAATGAACAACACGTTTATGTCCCTTAAAGCAACGAGCGCGGTCAGAAGAAGCAACCTTTAAATAAATCACAACAACACTCTGAAGCATTGTAACTGAGAAAATGTGAATGCAACTGACCAAAGAGTTTCATCTGTTGCCATTTCACAACACACGTTTGGGTCCATGTTAAAAAATTTAAATAACAGATTTTTAAAAAGAGTTAAAGGTTACGTAGGGACCCCTATTATAAAATTACACCGAATGTGAAAACAGAAAAAAAAAAAAAAGACTTTCCACCCACTACCTGGCATCCATTTATGAGTAAAAAATAACAGGGCTTGGTGGAAAACAACAGTGTCTGACAGAGAAAATGACTCATCTCACCGCTCCATCTCTCTCCTCCCCCCCGCCCCACCCTTTTCTAGTTACCAGCTCCGGCACATCCTGTACATAAAAACACGCTGAACTTAAATGAGAACATAGTCATCGGTGCGGTGTGCAACACGCTCGGCCCTCCGTTCCAAGAACCGGAGAAAAAAGTTTCCAAATGGTATGGTATGAACGAGTCGTTTAAAGAAATATATATTAATAAAAAAAAAGGTCTTTTAGAATTAGAAAAGGGGGGAACAAAACGAGCACAGAGAGAAAACGAAAGGACACCGATGTTTAACCTCATTTTCACATATTAGTCATAGGGGTGGGATTTCTAGAATATACAGACGGAGTTCGCCTCCTGGCGTCAATAACCGATGGTGAAGAACCACACAGGGAAAAGATGTCTCTCGGAGGAGCTCAGGGAAGGTACGTGGCCACATTTTGCATCGCAAAGACGATAAATGCTGAGGATAAACAGAAATCTTGACAGAATTGTATACAAATAGAGGCTCAGGAGGCTTTTTAAACACCGCCCGGCTGGCTACGGTTCATTTTGCAGGTTTCTGAGGGATGTGATCGTGAGCAGCCACTTTTATTTCCACGTGGGACGGAAGCAGAAATGGCGTCGGCCGGGCCGGGCGAGCTTGCAAGGATGTCATGCACAAGGCACACTCGTACGCGTGTCGTCGTGGTGGCTGAACTGCCCGGGGAAAATAAATAATTCCTCTGTCCACATGAACAGAACCAGAGGGATTCAAAATGAGACCGCCGGGATTCAGAATGTCCGAAATAAATAAAGTGGCAGAGTGTTTGCTACTTTTACTCTGCTGCTGAGCACGTTTTATTATCTGGCCAGTTGTGTACAGCCTAGAGAGAGAGGAACGCCATGAACAGTTTCACATTCATCAAACGTCTGTCTCCTCTTCCTCCCCAGAGCACTTGCGAGATGCTCGTTTACTTTGATCCAACACTTAGATTAGAGGGGTTCTTGCAGATTGCAAACAGTGGGACGTCGCTGAATTAGAGAGAGCGCGCGCGCGTGCGTGTGCGTGTGCGTGTGTGTGTGTGTGTGTGTGTGCGTTTACAAACGCATAGATGTGTAAGAGGCCCCTGTAGATAAAGCTGCTGAGCGACATGATTCAGCCTTGGCTGGTTTGATAACTCCTACTTTGTCCTTGTCAGCATCCTTGCATGTTGCGCAACAAAAGAAGGGTTTAACGGAAAAGAAAAACATTTTCTAGAGACTGAAAAATAAAAACATTAAAATCGCGGAGAAACATGGACTTCTTGACGCATGGTTTTGAAGGAGAATCACCCACATACAATCTCACACACACACACACACACACACACACAATCACATCTCTTACACAATCACACACACACACACACACATACAATCACATCTCTTACACAATCACACAATCACATCTCTCACACAAAATATCACATATCTCACACAATCACACATCTTACACACACACATACACAATCAAATCTCTCACACACACAGAATCACATTTCACGCAAACAATCACATCTCTCACACAATCACACACAAACACATCTTACACACACACATACACACACAATCACGTCTCTCACACACACAAAATCACATTTCACGCAAACAATCACATCTCTCACACAATCACACTCTCAAACACACACACACACGCACTCATATAATGTGAAAACCACAACCAACTAGCACTATATGGTGAGCAGAGAGAGAGAGGAGAGAGAGAGGAGAGAGAGAGGAGAGAGAGAGGAGAGAGAGTACAAATCATTATCTATGTTTAGATTCTTTGTGGCCGTTGTTTGTTGCTTGGTGGTTTTTCCTCCCCGTGTAAACTAGCATACGTCCTCGGAAAACATAACCACTCTCTTGGTTTCAGAGGCCGCAAATACACATACACACTCACACACACACACACACACACACACACACACACACACGCACACATGTACACAAAACGCGTACACACAGGAATTATGTTCAAGGGAACAAAACTACATGTTGTCTTAGGCGGACAAACAAAACGCTGCTCCCGACATCTGCTGTACAGCTGAATTCAGTCAGTACTAAGGAAGGCCGAGAATATATATATATCATTTTGCCTCTTGGCCGTATAAATATATATATATATATATATATATTTTTTTTTTTTTTTTTTTTTCCTATTGGCCGTATATATATATATATATACATTTTTTTTTATATATATATATATATATATATATAAATATACATATTTGTTTATATATATATATATATATATATATATATATACATATATATATATATATATATATATATATATATATATATATATATATATATATGTATTGTTTGTTCCCCCACTTGTTCTAGAGGGGATATATATTGGGATTTGGGACATAGACACCACACACACACTACTGTATTTCAGGAAGAAGAAAAAAATAGTGTGTGACTAATTTGTCAAAATTATCAATTAAGAACGCCTTTAGCCAAAAATAATGAATAATATTAATTTATTTATTTTAAACCACCTAACAAGTGTCACAAAATCAGGACATAATTTCAAAATGAAATACAAAAATGTTAAATGTCCTATATAGGAACAGAAACAGTATATATTGCACATGGCTGCATAGCCACGTTACTTTCCCTCACTGGCGTCAGCAGTTTAAGATTAAGAAGATGCAGCGATTTAGGAAGCCGTTTACAATTCACACGAGCGCGAGACTTTTGTCTGAGCGGCGGTGGGCACGGCGAGGCGCTCAATGTGCATCACCAGGCGTCCGCTAATTGCATCGGACTAGATCAATGCCACGAGGTTTGGTGTAAATGACTTGAATATGAACAGAGGCTTTTCAGTGGGCTGGAATCTCGAGAGATCCAGGCCACTGTATGAGAATAAAAGAATAACAAAAAAGTAATTGGGATCATTGGGACTACGGATGAAAAATAGCCTCTTGGCTAACTCTGGCACATTTACTGAAATGTTTTTATCAATGTGCACTGTCCCTTATTAAATAAACCTTAAAAAAAAGAACTGCGGAGGAGATGTAAATACGTACATATATTCTACAAGCAGAGGAGGACCACGACTAACTCTTACTGTAACAGCCTGCAGGGCTTTGACGTACGTCATGCTCATTGACCCGCCAATAAAAAAGTATTAAATCAATAAAAAGTATTAAATCGTTGATTTAAAGACAAATGTGCAGTGGGAACACAAACCTTTACAAAAATAACAGTTACATGGTATTCCTGGAATGACAGTGTTATGTAACGAATGAATCCAGTCAGAGCTGCCAGCATGGCGCCTGGATGGAAAACAAATGTGAGGCCTATTTGGGGTCTCTCTTTTTTTTCCCCCTTTCTCAAATGCTCTTCATTTCTGATCATGGATGGTGAAAACAAGTAAAGTTCCATTCTGAAAAGGAAAAAGGATCGTCTGCAGCCACAGGACAGGGAAGTGGTGCGTTGTGTTCCCATTTCTGCTTATTTCTCTTTTCATACCTCACCCACACAAAGAACTAAGGCCAGAACAGACAGACCTTCGCCGTGCCGTGCCGAGCACGACGTACACGGCGACTCGCATGTCTGACCTCGCCGCTCACTTCAAGAGCGCTCCTTTATGAATTCGGGGAAATACCATTTTCTCTTAACCTCTTCAGATCCGATCAGAATCGCATTCCTGGTCTTGACCGTCATCGCTGACGTCAGCGCGACGTTGGCTGAACATAACAGCTGGTGCAATGCTGCATGACAAGGGGAAATATAACTAATTCATCTGCACATGTTAAATGATTAAACATGAGCTTACACAACACACATCCTCTTCTTTTCTTTCTCTTCTTTTATTATTAAACTGCACGGTCGACCATCCTTGGAGACTACATCTAAACTGATCTGACTACAACACAAGGGTCAACAGATACAATATATTTATTTCCCATTTTAAATTAGCTCGGTGACCTTTTCACTTGCGGTTCAACCGACTTCAGTCCATTTCCAACGGGGCTTTAGCCAATGAAAATATCAAATATCCATTATGTGGTGATAGTGGTATCACATAGTGGTGATTTGCATAAAAACACACACAATATAAATGATGAGGAAATAAAAGATTGTACTTTCATTTATTCACGCCTAGACATTGTTTACCTAAAGATAGATAGATAGATAGATAGATAGATAGATAGATAGATAGATACTTCATTAATCTCCAAGGGGAAATGTGTCGTCACAGTAGCACCAATAAACTAAACACACAAGAATAAAATATAAAATATAAAAAACAGTGACTGTGCAAAGTATACGAAGGGAAATATAAAATACAAAATATATATACACAATATATATGCATACACAAATATAATACAATAATAATACTAATGACTAATGACTAATGAAAAACTGAAAGACAAAAGATGTTCATGGTCGTGTTTAATAAACCACCTTCGAGGCATCTAAGAAGAATATGAGCTCAATCAATTATTAATCATCAGTCGACAAGCCCCTAAAGTCAATGTTATAAAAAAGCACACAGGCCACTTCACGGTTTCACCGCGCGTCAAAACGACCCTCATTTCGCCGACATCTTCCCGGGTTTCTGTTTCAAGATCCGCTCCGACCGTCGGCCTTTGAGCGGTCGCAATAAAGTAGTTCCCATCCTTTCCCTCAAACAATTTCCTTCCCTGGCCAAGGTGAATTAAAATACCTCACCTCCCTGCTGCCCCTGGCTGGCAGCCAGCTGAGGGCCCCCTCGGCCAGGGATGACGGCGGCCCAAAGCCTTGGTGTCGCCCCGACTGAGTATCACTGTGTTCCTGTCCAATGATCTATGGGCGTTTATTGGTGCATTACATTAGAAAATAAGCTCTGGCAGGCCGTCTGGTTTTCACTCAGTGGACAGCATGCTCCGTTGTACCGAGGTCAGGTGACCCGACTTGGGCAGTGAAAAACATTCCACTGATTGGCCACAATGGAGAAGAAGAATAAGTCATTGGCTGTTTTTGCTGCGTGTTGAGTATCATTGTACTGCTGCATTGTCAATTCAGAACTAGGCATAATTAGTTTGAAGTACGACACTGCTGACCCGATATGATGCATTACCTCGAACAATGTTAATGCTCTTTAGCCTTTATCAGTTCAATACTAACACACTAAAGCAACAACAAAATCGTACAAAAGCTGTTCCATTTTCCTACTGCTTAACACACTAATTGCATAACCCACCAATTGTGTGTGTGTGTGTGTGTGTATATATGTGTGTGTGTGTATATATATATATATATATATATATATATGGGATAAGTGATATGTTTTCCTTTGTCATTAGGCCTGGATCCTGCGGAAAAAAACACAACAACAATACACTGATCGCACCAACAAGTACTATTCAAATACAAACTATATATCGAAAGGAATACTGGAACAAGCTGTTTCTCTCAATCTTTGATATTCTTTTGGGGGACAGTGCTTGTGTGTTTTCTGTGGCTTAAGTTACCTATTTCAGCCACCGACCTGGCTAGACAGACGTCTGACACCGGTGATATTTAACCCGGCTTTTGCGCGCTGTACATCAAAAAGGCGGGAGGAGGAGTGGGAGGATGGACGGAGGGAGAAAAAAAAAATCGTAGAAAGTGAGACGGAGAGAAACCAATGAGAGAGAAGTGGCTGGAGTTGATTGGAGGCGAGCCATGGAGTGAAACCGTAGATAGTGTGGAGAACACAGTGTGGTTACTGTGAAACAGCTGTGTCAGCTTTCAGCTTATGCACTGGACACCATCACACACTCACACAGCCTGGATGAAGTCAAACACACACACATTTTATGTGATACAAAAGGTTATGGACGTATCTGCTCACTAAGGAGCGGCGGCCAGATCCAAGCGTGGGATCATCTCGCACGCTCCCGATGGCACAAAGGTCACAGGCGGCAACTTCCAGATCTGGAAAGTGCCTTGAATGTGTGTTCCTTCCAATGGCCAACATAGATAGATAGATAGATAGATAGATAGATAGATAGATAGATAGATAGATAGATAGATAGATACTTTTTTAATCCCCAAGGGGAAATTTGTTGGCACAGTAGCAGCACCAATAAAATAGACACATGAGAATAAAATATAAATTAAAATATAAAAACAGGGATGAAAGATATAGAGTATACAAGTAAAATATAAAATACAAAATGAAGCACGTATGTAAAATTAAACATATATGTATATATATATATATATATATATATATATATATATATATATATATATATATATATATATATATACACACCCAAACAAATATAATACAATAAAATAAAATAAAATATAAAATACAAAATAATATATATATGTATATACACATATATATATATATATATATATATATATATATATATATATACACACACACACAACATATATGCATACACAAATATAATACTAATGACTGCAGTTTAAAATAAAATGAATATAGACACAGTGTTCAGAATGCAAAGTGTGTGTATGTGTGTAGTGTAAATGAAATGTGTGAAGTGCAGATCAATATAGTGTAAATATAAATGTGTAGCATAGGGTGACTCCTCAGGTTTAAAAAATATGTTTATTGTATTGCAGTCTATGGGAAAATGACAGTTAACGTTGTGCATATGGTCGTATGGTCTCAAATCTCAGGTTTTAAGTGTTCTTTCAATGCAGCATAATGTTCACATTGTAAATTATGATCCCATTATTTTCAAAGAGACAAAGTATGTCTTTGGGCGTGGCTGCTCGGTGATTGACAGGTCGATACCACAGTGTTTTCCGCTCTGGGAGTTGTCCTTGTTTTTGTCCCTTTCGCAGTGTGCTTTTTAGTTCATGAAAGTTAATTGTCACATTCTTGGTTGCCTACAAAATGTGTTATTCAGCGTTCAGTCGTACTTTGCTCCACCCTCTTTGCTCACTTCTGGTTGCCAAAATCCAAGACAGCCAAAATGCCAAACTTGAGGCTTAAAAACGGCAAACCACAAACCACAAACCAACATCAACTCAACTACATTGACTTCATGTACAGTCTGTGCGTCGGCATTACCGTCATTCACATACACGCACAAGCACCAAGTTGGAACTCCAAATGACATTCATCCATATTGGACTAAACACTCAGAATGCCCATATAAAGAGGACGAATGAGAGGACGACTGGAAGGGAGTGTTGCGAGAGCCAGCCCAGTAAACAGGCCATCGACCGCCGCTAAGGGAATAAAAAGCTTGGGATACATCATTCCTAAACCAATGCAGTTTCCTTTTTTTTAATTTAGATTTGTCTCCCGCTTTACTTCCGAGGACGTATGCTAGTTACTTCCTTGATACTTTGCCTCGCGGTCACTCGTGTGCTTTCCGTCTGTCTACGTGACGGCAGCAAGAAAGACATTTTTTACAAATTATCGCAGAAAACGCCCTCCTGGATATTGCACTGCCTTGCGGCCTGACGAGAAAACCGGTAATACCGGTCCAAGCCCAGGATCCCATGACAGCGGGATATCACCTGTTGGGCCCCTGGGTGTGAGTACAGGTTAACGTAAACTCTTGTCTCTGGGATGGAAGCCATGTTGATAAAGATAACTATCGCAGTGGCAGAACACTTTTTTCACGGTTTGCGTAAGCCGGTCGAGGACGGGTGCTTATTACGCTCTCGCTGCCAGCTGCAGCTAATAAGTAATTAGGCACGGCGACCGTTCATTTCCTTTTGTTGGGCTGGACTCCCGAGGCAGCCAACGAGCCACACACACACACACACACACACACACACACACCGGCAGCATGGTGGTCTGAGCGTCCTTCTATCCGACCTATTCTTGACTTTTTTTAACAATGTGCTCGATTATTAATTATATGTCAACATTATTGTAGTTTGTTTCTTCTCCAGAAATCCAAACACAAACAACTGCATTTGGAGCGCTTGTATAGATTGTGTGTGTGTGTGTGTGTGTGTGTGTGTGTGTGTGTGTGTATATTATGTTATATTATTTATATTGTCCAGCATTGTATTGCATTTATTCACATACTGCATTGCACTTTACTGCTGCTTCTCTTTTGCACTCTGGTCACACGCTCAATACTTTTCATTGTCTCAGTACTCTGCAATGACAATAAATTGAATCTGAATCTGTGTGTGTGTGTGTGTGTGTGTGTGTGTGTGTGTGTGTGTGTGTGTGTGTGTGTGTGTGTGTGTGTGTGTGTGTGTGTGTGTGTGTGTGTGTGTGTGTGTGTGTGTGTGTGTGTGTGTGTGTGTGTGTCTTGGGGCACCAGCAAGCCACGATCAGTGTAGCACTAAAACAAATCTGAGCCAAGCAGTTCCCAGCTCCTGCCAAAGGAAAATAGTCCTAAATGCTACATAATACGGCGCACAGTAGGGGGAAAAAAGAGTTTTGAGGTTTTGAGCAACACAGAAAAACCATAACAAGGGCAAAATAAAACGCAGAATGCAAAAAAACATTCGGGGAGCTTGGGGTGGCATAGAAAGCAGCAAATAACAAGCCTAAATTGCAGGCGGTGGAGGACAGGAAGAAGGGCAAATGGAGGAAATGAGGCAGAGACTGAAAGTCGATGGAGACAGAGCTTCGTTTTAAAAGGCAAATTAAGACTTTACTGCTGCCAGGAATTACATTTAAGACCAATTTAGTAACCAAACAAAAACACACAAAAAGGACGCTGGGATTTAAATCCAATCCGGACAAGAATGCAAATAAAACTTCCTTTAACCACCTGAAGTGAAAAAATAAAGAGGATCTCACCATAAGAGACGACCGATGTGGCCGCACATCCAATCTCTTTCTTTTCCTGGGTAGTCGGTCTATTTTAATTTGATTCCAAATAAATATTCATGGCACACATTTTTAATGACTTCAATTAGCTGAACCTTTATGCAACTCTGCAGGACATGCTGCACATGCCACAGTTTACAGACTGTATTCTGGACGAATGCCAGTGAAGAGGCGAAGAGCGACGGCCGGAGATGAGAAAGGGAGGGAATGCCGAGGTGCAAAAATGACGCATCGATCGGTTGTGTGTTTGTAATGACGGACTCGAGAGGGGAGTCCCTCTGAGAAGAGCAAAGAAATACATGAAAGCTCAAGTAGAGACATTAGGACCGAGTCTTCTGCTAATTCAATAGATTTATAAAAGAGGATAAAAGGAACCGGGTTCCAGGAAGCCTTTCAGAGACGCTAGTAATTCTGTAGAGACCTGACTGGAATTATAAATCCAGAGGAATCAGACGTGGAGTCATCAAATACAGCGTGCAAACAGGTCCTCGCTCACAGTTTGGAGTTTTAAAAAAAATAAGTGAAGAAAACGGGATGAAAATAATAAATAAAAAAAGACATTTGCACGATGAACAAATGTTGAATCCCCCCCCCCCCCCCCCCAACATGTTGAAGTCCAAGTACTGGCGGTGCGCCAAAAGAGGGAGAGAGCCGGAGTGAAAGTGTTATTGCTCTCGGCAAAAACATGCTCCGTCCTGTCGGCCCCGGCCTCCCACTCCGCGGTGCCCGCGGTGCGCTCGCACACGTGTCAAAAACAAGAGAGGGAGGCACGCGAAATATTTATGCCATTGGTAATGAAGGATATTAGCTTTAACTGCCCGTAAAGAGCGTGTGTGTGCACGCGGCATTTTAGGATGATGAACGGTCCCACAAACAGGACGGGGGTGGGCGGAGCCTGCTGTGGGGGGGCTTGTTGAATTACAACCAATCGCCCTCTGTGGGCTTGTCTCTCCTTCTCTATGCTCCGCAAGCGCCAGGAAGGAGGAAATAAGGAATGGAGGGGGTGTGGGGGGGGGGGGGTAGTATAGCTCACTGGAAGCCCCTTACACTGGGCCTCCACAGACAGACGCAGAGAGAGGAGGAGGATTTTGCTCGTGTTTTTTAGGTTTCCTCCTCACTCGGCCATTCCCTGCTTTCTCCGGAAATGTTGCCGCCCCCTTTTTCTGTTTCTTTGGTGAATAACATCGAATGATGACGGTCACGATGTGTAGTCCTTATACCGTCGCCATTAAATCTAATGGAATCATCTCAAATCACAGGCCGGTTCAGGGGCTTTGCCCTGTGGCAGGAGGTGGCCACAATCGGGTTAATATATATATATATATGTATATATATATATATTGTTTACCTCCTCGCCAATTGTGGGTAAGATATGGTATCTTTAGGATTTTACGACATGCGCTCTCATCGATTCTGCGTCTCGGTTCGGTTCCTCCGTCGATACGTGATCATGATTATTTCAATCACAAGTACATGTTAGTTTCAGGGTTCTTACACATATTAACCGATGGATTTCCATGACTTTTCCATGACTTTAAACCAAATTTCCATGACAAAACTGAAATCTCGGTATAAGCATGAACAACGTTGAACATGTTGCGTATTGAGAGCGTACGCCGGCTTATATTTTGAGCGTCTTTCTTTACAAAAACATATAAATGTTTTCAAACTCGGCATCAATGAACATGTGATTATAACAAATGTCCATGACCTTTCAAAAACGTTTATGATTTTAGTTTTTTCCAGGACTTTTCCAGGCCTGGAAATGACCATTTTAAAATTCCATGACTTTTCCAGGTTTTCCATGACCTGTAGTTCGTACAGTCACTCTTCTTTAAAATACCGGCAATGTGGCAAATCTCTCTCTCTCTCCCTCTCCCTCTCTCTCTCTCTCCTTCTCTGGTTTAAAGCGCGGCTCCACTAATGAGCCGGTCGTGCTTTTTAGCATGGCAGTAAAACACGTCTCACATCAGTGTAATTAAAAAAGGCCTCGCTTTAAAATCAATGGAACCGCAGAAGGCAGCGGCGGGTACGACAGACTTCTGGCCGCTGGAGGAAACGTCTTCAGCGCGATGCTCTATCGCCCGATTCCCGTTAAAACCAAATCAAAGTCGATGAACGAGCGGCGCGCACACGCACGCTTGGATTACTTCTTCCTGCGTTTTCTGCGGTTTCTGATAGTGAAGTTTTAACGTTTTTTTCTCCCCACCCATGACTATTATTGTATGTCATTTTCACCAAAATGCCTCATTGCACTTGTCTCGCCGGGAGACGAGAAGGTGGCCGACCTGACTTTGAAAGGAAGCTTTTTGAGAACGGCCCAGGCTCCATTTAGTTTTACGTACCGGAGCGAATACGTGGCCGGTGGACTATTTCTTCTGCCAGCATAAATACCCAAAAATGGCATTTCAGCCTCCTTTGCGTGCAAACCATAAAGCATGACACAAATAATGAACCTCTCGAAAGGCATGATTTGTGTGGGATCGGAGGGGGCGGAGGAAACTGGCAACGTGGGGCTCGATTCAATCACAGCCGCCGCAAAGTACGACGGCGCATGAAAAAATACAAAATAAGCTCAATTTCGGAACTCGCCGTCCGGTTCCGTCACCTGAATCCAGATCTGCAGACGGACCGATGGGGACTCTCGTCTCTTGTTAAGCATTTAAGCCCTTCTGTGGCCACGTTAATCCCCCTGTGTGCGTATGCGTGCGCGTGTGTGTGTGTGTGTTGCTGAAAGAAAAGTGAGCCTGCGCTTTGTCTCGGGTCTGGGTAACATGGATGCCGATGATTGTATGAAGGCCGATGCTCTGTATCGGTGCCCGAAGGCACAGCTCGGTCACAGTGTCCTACACTCGATAAACTCACAGATGATTTAAAGTGCACTTTAATATCTCACTATCCCCGTCTTAAGCATATTGTTCAAAGACGTAGTTCTTAGGCCAATAAATCTAGCAACTTTAAAAAAATACTGAATGAATAAAACACTTTGTTTCTTCCGGTGCTGATGATGGATGAACCGAGAGGTGAGCCGTCTCTCTTCCCTCGCATCACTTTATGAGCGCTGCACAGGAGCAGTACTGACCACCACGTATAGTAAGACTAATATTACAGTATTAGTGAGGCGAAGTGCAAGTGAGCGTTTCATTTATCCTGGAAACAGGAGTTTGTTCAAGTAGAGACACCAAAATAAACGATTAAGTGTGACAATTGACCTGTGTATGACTTGTATAGGGGCAAGTACATTTCTCAATTCTCACCCACTTGATTAATGAATTATTATATTTTCAAAAGGGGAATTTATTTTTGCCCTCTAACACAACAGGTGTCTGTATACCACCACATGCCGCATGAACCCTGACCCTATGGTCTATGCCAGGGGTCAATAGTAGGCGGACTGTGGTCCGGATGCAGACATCGTTGTATCCGAACCTAAAACCAGAAATAACTCGGAATTACACAACTTTGACCGAGTGCTTCTATTTTAGCTGACGCAGCACAAACTCATTGAGCGGTCCAGAAACACACTGACCAATTACAAATCACATTACGCAACGCTACTCTGCCAATCAAATCTGTTTACTCTGATAAGCTTCCAGACTCAACATTTACACACACACACACACACACACACACACACACACACACACACACACACACACACACACACACACACACACACACACACACACACACACACACACACACACACACACACACACACACACACACACACACACACACACACACACACACACACACACACACACACACACACACACACACACACACACACACACACACACACACACACACACACACACACACACACACACACACACACACACACACACACACACACACACACACACACACACACACACACACACACACACACACACGCACACACACAGTGTCAGAAAGTTATTTCACCGGAGCCTTTAACCAAGGATGGAGTCTTCCATGTTCCTTCTCCCCACGGACAGTTCAGAACCAGTGTGTCTCATATGTTCAGAGACTCTTGATGTTAATGGAGATGACGATAGAGCTGAAACAAGTGATTTCATTAGCCACAGATAAAATCCTTGCGCACAATTTATCTTATCAAAACATGACGATAATGAAACAGGGCTTTTTTTTTTAATTAACATTACCTCCCGTCTAAATTTAAAGCTGCGGGATCATTCAGTTCAATTGATTTCTCCAAATTTCCAAAGCTTTCCGTTGTATGAATCCCTCTTAAACTCCTATTTCACTTGAAATGAGATATACAATGTATACATTTTTAGAGTATGTATTATTTATAATAAATAAACTTCACACCAGACCTCATCCCAGCGGCCACAACACCAGGGCCACCATCATATTTATAGCGCAGCTGCACAATTACCTCTCATAAGGAGTCCAGTAGCCGCTGTTCAGCACGTCCACAAAGAAGAGGGAGGGGGACGGGGGGAGTTAGGGGGCCATGGGTATAACGGAATAATAATAGAGGGGAAAAAGGAATAATCCCTTGGATGTCGTGTTCCAAAGCAGCTCTCCATCACGGATTTATTCTTCACGACGGGGATTCGACCTTTCGCCCAGCTCATGAAAGTGTTATAGATCTTGCCCCTGTGAACACCTGGTGTCCTGCAGGTCGACACTCGGGGAGGAGGGAGGCGTTTTCTCTTTTCTTTTTTAAATAAGCAAAAAGAGAAACTGGTTGAACGCTGTATGAACGCCATGGTTTAATGGACAATGGGAGGAATTCAGGAGGGGGGAAAACAACAACAAATGCACAGAGCCATTTGGATGACGGGAGAACGCAGAGGTGCAGAGCAGAGACACCGCTTGGAGCAAAAGATGGAGGCAAAGAGCTTGTAACAAAAGATGGAGGCAACAACAAACAAAAAAAGATGGAAGTGTGAGAATATTGCTTTTTGTTCCTTCAATTTCATCTCCTGTTCTTGTCTGACAGCACTAACTTCTCTCGGGGGGATCAAGTCATGTTCAGGTGCATCGTTCTCCAGGTTCACACTGCATTCACGTCATATGAATAAATCAGGCTCACAAACGGAGTTGTCATGGTTATGTTAATAATAAGTAATAATCATATTTCTTCATTCAGCTGTTAATGCTAAACCGGTTAAAATGCTTCAATCTTGAACCATCATTACAGCAAATAGAAGCAGCATTATTATTTATATTAGAAAAGGGGGGCCATCCCTCCACATTACCAGTTGCTTTCAAAACATCCTTCAGCTAAGCTTGTGTCAAGGGATTGTGAGGAGGGATCATCCTAATCTGACGACAGTGCAGATTAAACTGGAATCGGTATCCAAATATTTTTCTGAACTTTGAACCCCCCCCCCCTCCCCTCCCCTCCACAGTGTTGATTCGGGACAAGAACCGAGCCAAACCGGCATCACGGCTTGCCCACGTGTAAATAATAATAACAATAATAAACAAATCACCCACTGACACCAACATGCCCTCCAATCAGTCGCCATATTAAGTGTCGCCCCATCTGCCCAAACCAAGCAAACTACTCCACTCTAGTTCTCTACATGAATAGTATCACAACATAAAGTGTACCGTGAGGCAACATAAATGTAGAAAAATACTGTTTATATCATGATCACTTGTCCTTTAATACATTCAACCCTTTATTGTTCCTGATTCAAATCAGTGAGCAGCATATATCCTAAGGGGATATATTGCATTGGCGTGTGGTTTATTCATCTTTTGGCTTCAGCATTAACAAGAACTGGGATTGTTCCAGGTACTTTTATGTGAGCATTCCTTTCCCCATTAAAGAATGCTCAATTGATTAGATTGATTAGATTCTTTTGTTTGAACTCAAATAGCTGATTGATTTTGTCTTCTGCAGTAGTAAACTGTTTTTGTTGTTGTTGTTTTCGAGGCTGACGGTTGTTGAATAGAACAAGCTATTTTTAAAAAGACCAAACTAATACTCAATTAGTGGCAATCCCTGGATGAGTCCTATAATCCATTGTAAAACAATATTGTTATTTGCAGCCCTTCTAGTCTCCTTTTTGAAATGATCAAAAGGTTTTTCTTGCTCCGGCATTGAGACACACACAAAAAACGACACTTCAGATCCGGTTAAAGTCTCCTCTCGTGTGTATGACAACCCTCTCTTCTGTTAAAGTCTGCTGCCTAAAATCACTTCCAGTACCGTGCGTGACATTCTTGTGTCTGTTGCACCAAGACGGCCCGGCTCAAAACATCTTTTAAAAAGCAAAGAAGAAGAAGCGGCATCAACTTTTAAACCCTGTGAACTGAACAAAGTCTCTGGAAAATGTCAACTGGTTGCATCAAAAAGTGTGCACGCCTGTGGGTGGGTACAGTGTGTGTGTGTGTGTGTGTGTGTGTGTGTGTGTGCATGTAAGCACACATGCATTCCATATTGCCTGGAACTAGCTTATGTTTCAAAATAGTGTGCAGCACCTTGAGGCCCCCGTGCATCTGTTCTCATTTTACAACCTGCCTGTAACTCAGCGGAGTACAAACCTCCTGAGCACAATGTGCTCCACTAAGCACCTCATTACAGAAAAAGACCCTTTGTACACCGCTGAGGTAACCGGCGGTCGGGGGGGAATCTTCGGATGAGGGAATCGCCGCGACAACGTGACAGAGTAATTGTCCCTTTCATGGCTTCAAAGAAGATTATTATTTTTTTTAAACCCACAGTACCTCCAGGATCTTTTCCAGATTCATAAAGCCGTGATAAACCGCGGACAGATTACGGCAGGTTTAGAGCATGATGCAGACGTCTGGAGCGGGTGGTGTTAGTGCTAGTACTAGAGATGTGACTCTTGGGAGACGCAAGGTTTTGGTCCGCCGGCCGTGGGAGGCAAGTGGTCAGCGGCTGGTGTTATTATTGCAGGGTGCGTTTACTCACATTGTAGGAGAGCAGCAGCCCAGTGAAATGACAACGTGCCAAAAACAAGCAAACAAATAGTGCGACAGGACCACAATGTGGCAAACATTTTCCTCAAACAAAACATCAACTTGTTGAGTCGCAATTGCGGAAGATACCGCGCTTAGAAAAAATCTTTAAATAAAAAAAAAAGAGACTGGAAAAGTCCCTGTAATTCCAGCACAGCACTACAAACAGCAGTTCAGCTTCAGTATTTTTATTACATGTTATGCTAAAAAGAACAAAACTAATCCTAATAGAAAGTCTCAGAGACTGTGGGAAAAGGGAAAAAAAACATCTCATCACACACAGAAGTATAATTGATGTGCTGTTTAATTTCTATTCTGCCAAGGGAACCACCCTCAGGCTGCAGAATGGAAACACTCACAGAAACCCATCATGGCCCGCACTTAAATACAACGCTACAATTTCAATAAAAAAGTCAAATAAATATCAGATCTTACTTTAAAGAGGGACTGACGAGTTTATTTAAAAGCTTCAGCCTCAAAGTGAAATACATAAACCCCGAAAGAGTATTATGATTAGAAATGTTTTTTTTAGCATATCTGGACACATTCCACAAGTTAAGTCAACTGTACAGCAATCAAACCGAACACAATACTTATTTTTTCTTTGATAAAAAAACACTGGTTTCGTACTGTTGACAGTTAATAGCGCACACACGTGGGACTCAAATTAAAGTATATCATCAAATATACTCCTTTTTTTTCTTTAACATCCTTTCCAGGACTGTCCCACTGCCCTTAAAAAGTCACACAACACGTTATAAAGTATATGTGTCTCCACTTCACTCAGTTCCATTCTGATCCGTTCCTTTGCCCCCCCCCCTCCTCCTCCTCTTCCTCCTCCCCTCCCTCCCCTCCTCCTGCAAACAGAAGCAAGCCTCCTCCATATCAAACGCGGACAACCTCCAGCAGGATAAAAAAAAAAAAACATCACGACGTCCATCTCGCTGTCACTTTGGCACACAAAGAGTCGAAAGAGATGTACAGTTAAAGTCGATGTTAAAAAAAAAGAAATACAGTGCGGGTTAATTTCCCTATCACGTGTTTGGTGGGGGGGGCTGTGTGGTGGTACTGCAGCAGGCGGACGGGTCGGCATAATACACGTGTGGAATGTGGAGGGGAGCACCCGCCCGCAACCATAGCAGTAGCGCACCCGCATCGTGACCGGGACGAGGCTCTCCAGCCGCCCGGCTCGGAGGCGACGTGGACCCGCAAAGTGAAGTGCGCAGCGCGGCCTCGGCCAACGGAAAACGCGGCGAGCCAAGCAAACAAAGAATAAGCTGCGGGATTGTATTTGTAGTATTGTTATTATTATTATGTTGCCCGCATATGATGCGGTTAAGCTCATAACATTACAAAGCTCGCGGGAGTCTAGTGCGTGTGTCTCTCTCTCACACACGCGCGCACACACACACACACACACACACACACACACACACACACTGCTCACTTACCAGATGTGGCATATCAACCTTCACTTCGTGCAGCAGCAGAGGGGGCCCCCGGCTATTTGAGCCAGGTCGCCAGATTTTCCGAGCCAGTGGAGTTGAAGGCAAGCTCTTTATTTTCTTTTTAATAAACAATTTCCCCCACGCTGGAAAACTTTTCCTCCGTATAAAACAAAACTGTCAACAGAGAAGAAAGGAGGAGTGATTAGGCAGGGCTATCTAACGGTCAGTCGGGAAGGAGGAGGAGGCGGAGGAGGAGGAGGAGGAGGAGGAGGAGGCGGCGGAGGAGGAGGAGGAGGGTAGGTAACGTTACAGTCCCGGTGACGACGTCCCGTTATTTCTCGCCGGGACACAGTTGTTCCGCCAAAAAACGCCATTCAATAAATCTGGGCAATTATTGCCTCGCGTAATCTCGAGGTCAACACTTTGTAAAGAGCAGGACTTCAGACCTTTTGCGAAACATGTCGACGCTTCTGGGACATTCGGCACACACGTCACACGTGATATCACCCCATTCCCCAAACAAAACTTCAAAGTTTTTTTTGGGAAGGGGGGGGGGGGGGGGGGAGGGGCGGTTTGTACTCTCACTCGCTCCGTACCCTACCTGCGCGTGCCACTCCGTCGGGAAAACGTGGCACTATAAGCAGAGCCATTACTTAAACGTTTCGCTCGCGGGCATGAGCTAGGTTACATGAGAGTGGATCGAAATACGGTATTTAGGTTCAGTGAAAAGCATGTGTACTAGTTATGTACATTCACCAACGTGCACGGCCATGTTCAATTGCCACATTTTGCATTTAAACGGAGTTTCGTGGTCCCCCCTTTTTTTTCCCTCTCCGCACGAGCGTACACAACGTTAACTCGTCTTGGAAAACTGGCTAGCAAAAGCGGCAATGGATATAATTGCGCGGCGTGTTGATGTGTGAAACCGCTTCGCGACGATGACAGGATACTCGGAGGCTCACTGCGCACACACCCGTCGGTCTCGGTCGGCGGCATGTCAAAAATATTGCAGCAACAACGACGGCTAACGCTACGTTCACGGCAGCCCACTTCACTTGCCTTGACAAAACGCGTGTGCCACTCGGCCTGAAAGCACTTCTCGGCGGAACACAACGAGAAAAAGCAAACACTACGTTGCTGTTCCGAGACTTCGTCGCCTTTCGCCGCGCGTAACGCCGCTTGGAGGTAGAGGAAAAGTGCAAAATAACTTACATTAGTCCATGCCAAAGGGCAGCGCAGGCAGACACTCTGTTAGTCCAGTTTTTTTAGATATGTATCAACATAGACGCGCAGCACTTCTCCATCGTCCCGCCCCCGTACAGTTTAACAGTCAGGCATATCTATACATATATATAATCCTTCCAGTGTCCAATCACAACTCTCCACTCCGGAGTGGTGTCTGCGCCCATTGGTCCAGAGGCGCTTCAGTCCCGACCATGAGTCTACAGCTGTCTCCTTACCATATAGAGGTGTGTCGTGACGTCATGGAGGGCTTGATCAGTAGTAAATCATTTCTTTAATAATATAATAATAATAATAATAATAGTTAACACACAATTACAATGCATCGTTACGGAGAAGAATGACGACAAGAAAACTATGAATGTTGTATCATTCATGGAGTTTGCTTGTCTGCATAGAGGCTGGAGAGAAATTACAAAAACAACAACAATATATATATATTTTTTTTTGTTGTGTGTGTGTGTGTGTGTGTTTTGTCAATGCTGAACTTTGAGCATTAAATATACTTTGTTACTTCACATTTCTCATGACTAATTTATGATTTACCTATACATAATATATGACAGTTACAGCATCCTCTTCTCTCACGCTTTCTAATCTCTTTGTCCTGAAAATGGGTGGTAACTGATAGTGTACACATACCAAGTAGTGAAAGGCATTTAAACTAACCCGCTTACCTACATGGTGTGTGTCCATCGTGTGTGGGTGGAGAGGACAGGGGCTAGTTTACTTCTTGGGGGAAGAGTTCAGATGGCCTTGTGGTGCTCTCCAATGTTCCCTCTGCAAGCTTTTATTATAGCACTTCATTCAACACATTGCCCGCTCTGTAATTAGGAGGGATTCTCTCCTTATATTCACCTCTTGTCATCGCAGTGCCCAGCCCCATGCCAGTTGGACTCTGGCATCTGTTCTTTATGGAGTGCATGCCAAAAGGACTTAAGGCCATTTACTGTTACAGGGATCCAACCTCTGACCTTACAATATGATCCACGTTGACAACGTGCCAGCTAGTAATCCATAACTAGCCGTATGTGTCATGCAATGTTGCAATTGAGATGGGCAACATTAGCCCCTATCTGATAGATGAGGGTGGAGGGTGCGGAGGGGGGAGAGGGGAGGGGGGGGGGCTTTAAGATTTATTATTGGTGGCTGTGAGTTCTCCGTGGCTGGATTGGGGTATTTCAAAGCTTGCTTTCTGTTGTGTGAAAGGGAGGCTTTGTAAAAAAGCCATTCTCGCCATGTGATATATGGCATGTTACATGCGGGTGCGTGGGTGGGGTGGGGGGGTGGGGGATACCCTTTTGCTGGCTTCTCCAACTGCATGGGGCGGCTGGAAGGCAGTAAAGACATATTCAACATTGAGGAAGTTGATGTATACAGCTACATCTACAATATTGTAGTTGGTTCTTTACTTTTGGAAACAACTGTAATGTTGCTGTAACGCACAGACACATTTCTTCAAATGCTGTTTGTAACAAGATTGGATTAAACTGTTATCCTATTCTAGTCTGTTCTCTCTCTCTCTCTCTTTCTCTCTCTCTCTCTGTGTATGTATATAATATATATATATATATATATATATATATATACATACATACAATACATATATACAGTATATATATAAACTGGACAGTTGGTGCTATACGATATGAATGTATACATAACTGTACGAAAGTAGTATTTACTACACTACACTATCCTCTTTACTATAATATACTATAAGCTACAATACTATACTCTTTACTTTACCTCACTATATTATAAAGGCTACATACAATACACTATACTTTATGCTTTCTATCTGCAGTTTACAATACTATACTATAGGCTACTATACTATACTATACACTATAATAAATGCTTCTCTATACTAAACAAAATATACTATACTGTAAGCTGCAATACTACACTATACACTAAAGTATTATATGCTTTATTATACTCGACCTGTACTGTATTGTATTGTGTTGATTGTTGTTGATTGTTTAATGTTATTTTCCAATGTTGCACCACCCGCTATGACAAATTCTGTGTATGTGAAAACATACTTGGCAATAAAAGGTTCTGATTCTGATTGTAATTTACTAATCTATACCGTATCTTATTATAGCATATAACAGTATAGTTTTCATTACATTAACCTTTCTTTTACGACTGTTGGATAAGTGCCCAAATATCAATGTCAAAGCTCGATGGTTATCTGCAAGTTGTTTACATTCAATGTGAAATATGTGGTTTGACCAAGAGCTGTTGTAGCTTCAAGAGACCTTTGTAGCTCCAACAAGAGCACCGATCACATTTAAAACTACATGGTTCTGTGCCCTGGGTTCTTCAAAGCCTCCAGGTTTCAATGACCACCAAACACGAGGACTTTTTACAACGGAGTATAAATCAATATTGACTTTCCTAATTGACTGCATTAAATAAATAAAGCCTCAGTGCAAGGCTGTGAGCGCGTGATAGGTTTCCATGCAGCCGGCCTCTGTGCATGTGCTGGAATCCAGCCCACCCCTCACAGAGAATAGCAGAAATTGAAATTGAATTGAATTGAATACTTTATTGTCGTATCAACAGACTACACAACAGTCTTTACCCACAGTATATCACTTGTATTTGAAATACATATGAAATACATATTTCAAATACTTTTAAGTATTTCTAAATTTGTATTCGATTGGGCTGGCAAAAAATCTAGAGTATTTTTTTATTTAAAATACATCCATATACAGCAGTTAAGTGCAGTACAACATAATAACGACTTTTATCCTCAAATCATCACAAAATATAGACAGATGACTAATTTTTTTCTGGGTTTCCCTCCCTTTCCTAGTTATATGTCTTTTATGTTGAGCCCGAAAACAGTCTGAAAACCCCGGCTTCGAATTGTACCAGCCTATGGGAAGTGTTGCGCCAGAGGCTGGGAGCGACCGGAAGTAGAACTCAGTAGCAGGCAGCAGATTCGAGGTAGTCGGATTATAAAAAAACAAAGGTCTTTACTGGCAAACATTTAGAGACGAACCGTCACAGAACAAGAGGATGACACAGACTAAATACACAGGGGAACTAGAACGGGCACTGGTAGAGCGCATACCTTCGCATCGTATGGATGTGAATGAATGTTGGTGGTGGTCGGAGTGCAGAAGGCGCAGATTGGCTACCACGCTTCTGTCAGTCTGCCCCAGGGCAGCTGTGGCTACTGATGTAGCTTACCACCACCGGGATGACTGTGTGTGTGGATGACTACTGGACTCTGGACTCTGTAAAGCGACTTTGAGTATCTAGAAAAGCGCTATATAAAATAAATGATTATTACTATTATTATTATTATTATTATGACCTTGAACGTTGACCTGATCGATCCCAAAATCTAATCAAATGGTCCCCGGATAATAACCAATCATCCCACCAAATCTCATGCGATTCGGTTTGATACTTTTTGACTTATGCGAATAACACATAACAAATAAATACACAGCGATCAAAACATAACCTTCCGCATTCTCGAATGCGAAGGTAACGAGACACAGCTGGAAACAATGAGGGCGGGGCCTGCAATCACAGAGGAGGGAGGAGTCTGAAACGAGAGACAAGGTGAGTGACAGGCAATACAACAGAAACAGACAGTGAACACAGAACTACCCAGAAGGCCTGGGTGTAACAGGAACAGGCTAAAGCCATCCCACATGTTGATGTATTTTTGCCCATCTCTGAGTTAGAGACGCTTCGTTTTCTCGAGGCCAAAAAGCTTGTTTTTTCTTCGGCAGTACCCACATATCAAGCTCCCTTTTGTTCGATTTAACACAACCCTTCCCTCCTCAGCTCCAGTTGAGAGACTGTTCAAATTTGCAGGAATAATATTCCATCTGCACAGGAGGCGGTTAACACCTGAAATATTTGAAAAGTTAGTTGTTCTTAAAGGCAACTAAACTGGCTCCTCAGGGGTTGGGTCTCAAGAACCAAAATGGAAGGATTATTATTGTTATGTATGTTATGGGCTGATAAGTCCCATTAATAAAAATATATATAATCAACCAAGTTGTCTTTTAATAGCTTTGCTTAGTTACACTGACACTTTGTGACTGTTCTTCCTTTTTGTGGGGTTCACCAGAGCTTTGTGGACATTATATATTATTAAACCTGAATGCTCTGATACCAAATTGTGAGAAAACTAAAAATCCAGAAAAAAGTATTTCCTATATTTTAAATATAAAATACATGTATTGTTTAAAAAAATATATTCTGGCACCAGTATTTAATTTTCCTACATTTATTTGAGTGGTATTTCGTATCAAAATATTTTTTTATATATTTGTGCCCATCTCTGATCACTCGTGGCTTTGTGTCTGAGAGGAGGATCAGTCTATATGAGGGGCAGCCAGGCATATGGGTGTGTTTGCTTGGGGGAGGGGGGGGTGTCATGCGCACAAAGGACTTCATCTTCCTCTGAGAGAGAGAGAGAGAGAGAGAGAGAGAGAGAGAGAGAGAGAGAGAGAGAGAGAGAGAGAGAGAGAGAGAGAGAGAGAGAACTGTATGAGGTACCTGGGTTGTCATGGGGTGTTTCCACTCTGCAAACACACTACAGCGTAAGGGGAACAGGAGACACTCTCACTTAAATTCAACACAGACACAAACACACACACACACACACGCACACACACACACACACACACACACACACTTTCTCTGTAGCTCTCTCTTCCTGACTGTCTTCCTCCCTAGAGCTCTGAATCTCTCCATCTCCCCCCGATGCTGCCCCCCCCACACACACACACACATACACACACATACACACGCACACACACACACACATTCATCCACCCACTCCCCACCTCCAAACATGCATGCGCATACACACCACTTTCTCTCGCGCTCACAGGGTGAGTCTAGGAAACAGCTGGAAAAGCAAATAGTCGCAGGCGGGCCCGAGCCCCGGCCACTGGCTCTCTCACACATGACTGGACCTTTGCTTGGATGAATGCAGTCCTCACACTTGATTTTTCAGCTGCAATCCCAACACACACACACACAAAAAATGAAAGGAAAAGAAAAAGCACAAGGAGCAGCGCAACAGCACAAACACGTAGCCAGGAATGCGCTCTTTGCGGGCGGATCGGTAGCGGCGTCACCGTCGTGCGCCACACAGATGACCACACGGTCCGTGGGAGGGAGCCGCCTCGGTGACCAGCGGGTCTTTTCCCCCGCGGCCCCTCAGCTCTGCCTCAAAACCCCCGGAACTCCTCAACAATGTCGTCATCGGCCTCCAACATCAATAAACTCAAACCATATTCACAACAAATTCGCTGCATTCTTTCCAATCAGACATGGGGGGGGGGGATTTGATATTGCTGAGGAAAAAGACCCAACATACTTGACAGTAAGACGAGTCTTCCAAAATTGTTTGCACATTTTGTGAAAGATAACATTTACATGGAAAAAAAAACACATTGTGGATCGCGTGCCTGCATCATCCAATCAGGAAGCGCACAGTCGGGCAAAAAAATGATAGATGGCGTCATACATGTTCTCCTTTATTTCATTCATGCATTGTCAAAGTGTGACGACTCTTCAATCAGAACTGTTTATTGCCAGTTACACACACAAGGCGTCAGGTAACATCATGTAGTTCCTTGAACACACTCAGTTCCTCCATCTTGTACTTTGCTCCTGCAGTGGAGGGGTACGTAAGCCAGGTAAAAAAAATAAAAATAGATAAAATGTGTTGGGTAAGTTTAAAGAATGTGAATATAATAGGAATGTAACATAGACAGCATATAAGAGAGCACTTTGCAGAAGCAGAGGCACCCTATATAACCTGTCATCCCCGAGGCCAGACACTGGCATGCAGCTGAGCATTTGCACTTTAACATGTTACAAACACAAAGGAGTAATAGCTCATGCACAGCAGATGTCACAAACCACCTTCCACAATCTGCCGCTCTTTGTGCACAGCGCTCCGAATCCCCAGCACGCCACATAAAGGAAGTTCTAACCCCAGAGACTGATGGCACAATAAAACTAAAACCTTTGACCACCGAGATCCCACTGACTCTGCAGACGGAACATAACCACAAAACCCACAGTTGGAATGTTTGGGCGACAGAAAAAAAGGGATATCTGAGGAATAGTCTGTTTTCTATACATTTTTAATTGGAGTTTTTTTCCTCTTCTGTTTTTTTTTTAAATGCCAGGGTCATTGTGGTGTTGTCATTCTGACGTTTATATTGCCTATAGGGACACATGCATAATTAATTGGATATTACTCAGAGAAAGTGGCGCAGTTTAAAATGTGTCACCTGTTTATGAATGTAATTATAACCCACCCCAATTAGGATGAATAGATGAAACCCTTGAAATATAAACGGGTTGATTCTAGATGAAACCCCTGAGATATAAAAGCGTTCTTCATAGAGACCCCTGGGTGGGCCAAGTCAAGTCCAGGATTCTATGAAACTCCTTTAATTCTAAGATTGTACTGGTCCAAAATGCATTATATAAATTATTATATCCATTTGGCAGAGAGGGAAATGTAAATTTGATGGATTATTTCCACTCATTTCAGCTCTTCAGGAAGCTTTAAATGTGAAGTGGCTGGCCTGGAGAGAGGAAACCCACACTGCACCGACACTTCCAGCCAGACTGAATCCAGCCCACTGCACAAAGCATTAATCCGCTCTATCATAACAAGCAACCGGTGTGTTGCAAGTGTCAGTTTCCCCACCACTGAAGAGAGGAACATTGTTCTTTTGTTTTGTTAAAAGAAGAAACTGATTATATACACATTTTCTTTATTTACAAAAAGACGGAATCTCTGTCTTCCTGAATGTGGAACACACTATGCTACTATAATACACCAGTATACCACATAGCTCTGAAGAACACTACAAGTCCTTCACTTTACTTGAAGTACAACAGTGTTCAGCAAACTGTACGCCAGGTATAAAAATACTAGTCTAAGTCCCTCAGATTCCGCCCTAATCGCTGCAACGATAACGCGGGTCCTTGTGTATCATAATGTGACGTAGACGAGTGGAAAATACAAAGTTTCCTGGAGCCAGTTGACTTGGAGGAGAGAAGAGGGAGAGGCTCTGCGCTGCAGTCGGATGAGACAACAGACTGCCGCGTCATCAGTCCAGAGCCCTGATCAATGTCGAGCTGTTGCACAAGACCCCCCCCCCCCCCCCCCCCCACACACACACACACACACTATTTTGTCCCCCTTTCTTGCCTCGCTTCTTGTGTCGCGCTTTCTGTCGTCCTCTTCCTCCAACAGCAGAAGACGGCCAATGAGGATTCAAATGTTGCACTATCGAGTTAATATGCACTGAATATTTGCACTAGTTTAGCAACGCCAGAATATATTTATATCCGCATTATTTTATAACCTGTATATCATGTATTTATTAGGATACTTCTGTTGTACTTTTGGTTGGATGCCAAACTGCATTTCGTTGCTCTGTACTTGTACATGTGTAATGACAATAACATTTAATCTAATCTAATCTAATTTAATGTGTCATTTTTGATTATTCAACCAAAAATTAAAAAAGTTCCTATAGCGGAACCTCTTGCTTCCCTTTTTTGCCCGTTTTGGGCGAACGTTGAAAGGAAAATGACAGACTCTCCTCTTGCTGTTTTGGTCCCGGCCCTCCCTCTCCCTCTGCTCCCTCGTGACCTCTGCCCTGCTCGGATTCGTCGCGAGTGGCGAAGAGGAGGTCCGAAAATCACGGCTTCGAGTGAATCCGTGTGTGTTTGCAAACAGTAAAGCTCCCCTCCCACAACAAACAGATGGGAGGTATTTGACTTCTGCAAGCATTCGGGAATTCCAGTCTAATTGGTGCGCCCTTCTGCGCTTAATTCCCCTCCTCCCTTCTTTTTATTTGCCACGCATCATCCCCTGAGAAGCATCCCTCGTCCCGGTGCCATGTTTCATAGAACGGTGTAACGTAATGCTCCCCCGGCATTGCGTCAGAACCAAAAATGGCTCCTCACATGACAAACAACACATTTTCTGACGAGGGTCCCCGGCCAGAACGAGCTCCACAACCGCCGCGAAGAAACACGGCGAATCTCATGTTTACCAGATGAGGATTGTCCTTCTAGACACAGCTGCCCAGCGGGGTTAGACTCTCTTTCTCTTTTTTTTTTGTCTGAGTGCATTTCTTGGCCTCTGTTTTAAAGATTTTCTTTTTTTATCGCGGCATTTTTGTCCCTATTTTTTATCCGACTTCAGTGAACTATGAAATCATACACTTTCGCCCCAATACTGGCAATTTCCTACCGCGAGGATTTCTGTTTTGATGTAGTTCCCCACGGCTGGAAACTGGCAGCAGGTTTCAAAGGACAGAACGGATCCTTTCTCCCTCCAGTCCATCCTCAACCTCCCATTGTTGGTTAGTTCATTTTTCGTTGACATTGTGGCTCCGGTCGGCTGGCATTCCCTCCTTCCACTGCGGGCTGTGTGGTGTCAACAACTTCTTTATTGGACTTCGTTCTGTGAACTTCTCTATTCTCTCTTCTTGCCTCTTTTTCCTTCCCAGAATCCACTGCAAACTATCCCTTTCGCATGCCACTCACATTGAGGCATTTTTATCTGTCTTACTTGTATTTCCTGTATTTTTCTTTGAATCCATATCCCCCCCTCCAAAAAAAAACAGACACGGATGACGCCACAGATCCCTGTTTGCTGAGATCTGTATGAAGCTATTGCTGGACGACTTTCAGGATTTCTGCCGACTTGTGCAATCGCTAAGCGAGGACGCTGAGACGAGTGCACAAACAAGTTATCCTTGTTGTCAACAGGAGACAGCTCCAGCCTTTAGGATGGCTTCAGTGCTTAACCCCCGCCTCGGGCATGGTGACGGACACGTTCAGCAGCGGACGCATGTGACGAGGATCCTAACATTCTGAAGCACATGCTGAGCTCCGGGGGTTACCGGGAGCGCGGAGCATGTGACTGCAGGAGCACACGGGAGGATAAGAAAGCTGAGGCGACGACGTGGATTGTTATTCAAAGGGCCATTTGTGACATACCGGGTGTGATATGCATGGAGCACCAGCACGCTGTTGGATATCCATGCAGCTGGATTGCATAGGTCACGTGCATTTCGGTTCGATACCAATAGCGTTGGTTTGACTTGAGCTGATCTAAAAGGTAACTTAACGGAAGTTAATCAACTTCAACTGAGCTGAAAATAATAGGTGCTCAACACAGAAGACTAGGCTAGATTAAGCTAGGAGCTAACAGTGCTACAAATGTCAACAGTGCTTTGCATTCCAGCGATTATATTGTCAGACATGTAAAGATATAATACTTTACATAATGGTGCTATAAATATATATATATATATATATATATATATATATATATATATATATATATATATATATATATATATATATATATATAGAGCACCTTTTACAAGTGAACTGAATCCTTTACATTGAGGAGAATACGTGACTTTTAAAATGCTATATGTCGGTTTAGGTCACTGCAGTGTGCACAGCAGTAATAAAGGCCCTCACACGATCTGGAAGTCTCATGATCATAGCTGAAACAACAACAATTTGGATAACTAGTATAGACCCTGCCCTGACCATTAATCTGTCACAAAAACATTGAAAGTCGATGTGTATATGACATTCAAATGTGCCAAGGAAAAGCACACCATAAAAGATCAGTAACGATATTAATAAGGCGTGATGCCTTTTGGCAGTTTTTGGGTGTTCTCCCGACACTTGCGTGCGTGTTTCAGACAGCAACTGCATGTCTGCCAGTACACTTTGATGTGTGAATGCCCGAGTGCATGTGTGCACGTGTTTGGTTACGTAAGAGGATGTTTGTGTGCGGCTGCACACGTTGCTGAGGTTACTGCCTCTGTCCTTGTGCTCCGGCAGCAGCGGAAAAGTTGCACGAGCAAAGTACAGACTGTGCTGATGTTATGTTCTCCTCCCCAACACAACAGGTGCACTTCTCTGTAAGCGTAACTGCTTCCTTGTGTATTTCTGCTGTGCGATTTGTGTGTTCAGATCTCTTGTTCAAAGAGGGAAGGGGGGGAGAAGAAAGAAAGAAAAGAAAAAAACATATTCTGGCAACCCTGACCATAATGCCTCGTAGCTGGAGTTATACATAGACAATTACACACTGCTGTGCCAAGCCCTCCTGACTCCAGCCTGGAAATGGATACACGGCACAAAGAGACACACACACAAACACGGACACACTCCAAACGGATGCATACCTTATAAAAAACATTTAACAAAACAACACAAAATAACCAAAAACAAAGAAAACAAACGCTCGGCCAAATCATCACGCACCCTGACTTATTATAATAATAATAATCAGCATTAGTAGCATTTTGTCCTTTTTTTTTTTACATCCCGTTTTATATTTACACCGCGGCTGAAGTTCTGCCGCCGCTACAAAGCCACATGGCTGTTACCCAATCCAAGCCGACTGGCTATTCTTTTTTTTTTATGTGGACTAAAACGTGAAAAAGCTGTGAGGAAGAAGAGGGAAAGTGATATTGTTGGAGCTCGCCCCAGCAAAGCAATACGCTCCCTGACATTCTCAGGTTGAATCTTTCATGCTAGGGCGGGAAAGGGAAAGATGGGGGGGGGGGGGTCAGTTTCGGTAACAACAGCTTTTCCAAACGTGCGGTGCAGACTTTTAAAACGTGAGGTCCGGCGATTGGGCGATCGACCGGGAGGAGAGAATAGAAGCAGCGCGCCCCAGACAGCGCCCGCAGTGCCCTGACCTGCTTTGGGTAAATGTCTGAGTGTCGCCGCCTGACGCATTTGTTGCACGCTAGCGTGCAGAAGGACGCCAGAGAGTGGCGCCGAGAAAGCCAGACAGCGGGATGAGCGCGCTTAAAATCAACCTGGACTGAACTTTTCCCCGTTTCTCGTGTAGTTACTGCACCGTTAGCTGTACTGCGCTCACGTTTATGGATGTTAGATGCATTTATGCGGTTATATGTTTACTTGATCTGTATGTTCTTACCCGCGAACTAACACGTTAGCTCTTTTATGTGTTGATTTAAAGGTGCCAGGCTGGATATTGGGTGTATTGTGGCAGCCTCCGAATGGCTTTCGACACGGCAGCTAACGGCTAACGGCTCACAGCTAACGGCTTACGGCTCGCAGCTAACGGCTAATGGCCAACGGCTCAAAAGGTTTAGATATAGCTGAGAGGAGTGACCTGAGGGTGGGTGCTATAAAAATGTCAACAGTGCTTTGCATTCCAGCGATTATATTGTCATATATAAATAAATAAATACACACAAATATATATAAATAAATAAACACACACATATATAAATAAATAAATATATTTATATGTATAAATAAATAAATACACATATATATATATATATATATATATATATATATATATATATATATATATATATAGCACCTTTTACATGGGAATTACATTTCACATATTTTTTATTTGTAAATCATTGAAACAGGACTGAAGGTCTTGTGAGTCATTTAATTAGTCCCTTCCTTGTGACGGTTGCAGGGGGTCCTGCCAACCTCAAAGAACCTCATTGGCCGGTCTTTCAGTGGAGAGTTCATGTCTCGTGATGCTTTGCTATACACGATGCTCCGAGAGCTTTTCCAGCCGGCGGGGAAACACTGTCTTCTTGTAACGTGGACGCGTGGAAAATAAAAAAAATCTTGAATCTTAGGTTCGAAATTCTGACATTCCTCTGAGGTTTTCAGTCACCGCAGACTGTGGAACGCTCACAAATAAAGAGCATGAAGTCCAGCGTGTGGTCACTCAACTGTTAAAGTGCTAAAATGAGACCATTAACACTGTTGCTCTGTAAGAAAAAACACTTAGCCTGCCCTAACCTCGAACGGATTACAGCCCAAGATGCTGCAAGCCAATCAGACAAGAGGAATCCCTGGCTGAACGGTTGCTGCAACACGAAGCCCCCGCGAGACTGTTTTGAGGTTCTGGGAGTTAAATACGCCACCATCGGAACTATTAAAGTAGAAGCATATTTTTAAACTTTGGGAAAGAAAGAAAGAGGGGTGAAGACTTCCCCTGGTTTCCAAAGTGAAAATGTTTCTCGCTGTGAGGGGGTCCGAACCGTATGCTCCACCGAGTAGGAAACTGTCTGTTTCCTTTCCGTCGGCCAAAAACAATTATGATCCGAACGTTAAAGCTGTAAAGCACAGGGTCAAAGGTCAAAGTCTGCATTTTGGAAAAACTACGTATGTGCTTTCTTGGATGAGAATATGTATACCATCCCGGTCTCTGGTTTGGGTTAGGTCTCCGACTGCTAGCCCCTCCAAAGGTCCCTAATTGAATTTAAGACAGTTAACTATATTTGTAATGTTATGGCACGTCACAGCAGGGAACGCATATGTGGAATCGAAACCGTCGACAAATGAGAATTTGCCGACCTTGACGGAACTGCGCCATCATCGTCGACGCGTGTTGTACTCCGAGCTCGACGGACGTTTAGTTTGTGCTTTTAACCCTCCTGTTACCTTCAAATGTACTAACATCTTTTACCCGTGCATTTAAAACCTACACAAAATGATTAGAATTAATATTCTTTCCCAAGTTTAAGTGTGAGATACTTTTTGTTTGTTTGTTGACTACCTAAATAGCCCTTTAAATAAATAAAAAATGTATATTTCTTATATGTGTAAAACATCCTGGGGTCAAATTGGCTCCAAAGAACACCGATGCGTACAAGTTGTGTTCAGGACATTGAAAACAAATCATCATGTGAATTTGAGGTTTTTCCAGTTGTCCCCAATAAATTAGGAAAAGTCATGAAATATGAAGGAAAAATCATTACGCCAATCATTTTTTAAACATTGAATGGGATCAAATTGACCCCAAAGGTAACAGGAGGGTTAAACTTCGCTGGAGCGTCCCACGCAGGATTTTCAGAGCGGGACAGTACAGCTCCTCCACCGAGCCACTTCCCCCATGGAAGCGGGACGCGAAGACCACCGAGAAGAAGAAGAAGAACAATCTGGACTCTCATGTCTTCGCCCTCGAGCCCAGCGTGCTTTAGGACACCCTGCTGCATGTCTACTATGTGCACAGTCTAACATGTACTATAGCACCATTAGGTGGTACACGGCGATGATGTCACTGATTGATCGCTTCCTAAGTCATAATCTGTTCTGTTCCAAGTCCGCTCAGCGATATCTGCCTCTCATTGCAGCCGCTCTGCCAACACCTCTTGCCACAGCTTTATTTGGGAATAAAATTATGTTTTCTTAGAATAGAATAGAATAGAAATATACTTTATTAATCCCCAAGGGGAAATTTGTTGACACAGTATATATATACACAATATATATGTAAATACAGCAATGTAAAATTAAATAATATGTATAATATTATATAATATGTATAATAATATATATATATAGACAGTGTGCAAAATGCAAAGTGTGTGTATGTGTGTAGTGTAGATCAATTCTTCTTCTCAATATTACGTTACTTCATTGAAGTGAATAATTTAGAAGTGCGTCCATGTATTTTCTTATTACATTACATTACATGTCATTTAGCAGACGCTTTTATCCAAAGCGACTTACGTCTCAGTTTTATTTGTCTAACCATCTTGCTCTTTCCTCCTCACACACACACACACACACACACACACACACACACACACACACACACACACACACACACACAGTCCTCGCGTACAGTGTGAGCCTGTCTGTGGGAGTTCTCCTCGCACAGTGTGCCGTCTGTGGGTTTAATCAGAGGTGTCCCACCTGGAGGGAGTCTGGGTGCAAAAAGACAGCTTCAGACAGATTTAGAGCTCGTCGTGCTCCAAAGGAATGAATGGCCGGTGTTTGTGTTGCGTGGGGTTTGAATCGTTCCTTTTTTTTCGGCGCGAGCCTCCCATTGGTAAGTGGTTCCCGGAGTGTGAGGATGCATAATGATGCTGTAACGGGTAAACGCCTTGCATCCGCAAAATGCCGACATGCGGTATTGACCTTCAAAAATAAATACATAAAAAATAGTAGGATGGGCTCTGATTTGTGCGTTGTCTTTTAATGGTGTTCAGACTCTACCTTTTCCCTTTTCCAATAAACAACAATGTTCTCCTGGCAGAATATCAGCTTTTAGTGGACGGAGAGAAATGTCAAAAGCCCCATTGGAGCATGTTTTTTCGGAGGACACAAACCACAGTTGGATTTATGTTCTTGGCCTGAGGACCATAACTCTACTCACCTCAAGCCTTTTTTAAACGTTTTGTTTAGATCGATAGATATTCTCTTGATATATGTAAGAATTGTGCCATGGTTAAATTAAGTCCTGCTAACTAAGGTAGAAAAAAACAGAGCTACCAACTTGTAGTTCATAAAAACACCTTTTCTTTATACACATGGTTACTATTCCTTATGAATAGCATGTGTATTACGCTTGTTTTCCCTTTACAAAAAAAATTGTTTGATTATATTACATTTTACAATCTAACAATCTACAGGAGAGGTCCCACTGTCGGGCTGTCCTGCTGGCTTATAAAGACGCGGACCATTTAATCCGGTTAAGGACCTGTGTTGCATGCCCCCCAGCCTCCTCTGCCCTCTCCATGCCTGTCACTGGCTTCCTGTTTGGTATTGAATAAAAAGGTTTCAAAAAAAATCCCCAATATTTCCTTTTACATTCATACAATGTTCAACATCATCAATTATACTTGTGAGCGCTATTTTTGTTGCGTAGCATCCTGTCCATCAGTTCACTGCAGTTACTCATTCATAATGATTATTATATTTATAGAGTCCAGATCTAGCTCAAAGGGATTTACAAAAAAATATTGAAATAGAAATGTGACATGCGCAGATTAATAGACGACACACACTGTATAGAATTAGATAACAAACACACAGTAGATCCTTGAATATCACATTTAAATGAAAAATAATACAGAGATTTTTAAGATTAATAAAAATGAGAGAATTTTTAAGAGTGACGATGATTATAAATTCATTAATATAATTAATTCTAATCCGACTTGATTATTATTGCAAAAATAGCTTTTCTGCTGTTCAAATGTTCACAATTTAACCAAATTGATTTGTATTGCATTGTGCATGTTGTGACTAATGTATTACAATACAAACATTTAACATGTGTAGTTTATTATATCATATTTGTGGCACATACATACATGTAACCACATCTTGGACATTGATTGAATTTGATAGTTATTGTCACCAGTAAAAAGTGAAGAGAAATAAAATCCAACCGGCACAATAGTCAAGCTAAAAGTGGAAGGCTAAAATAGTGGAAAATACCACTTTATCTTCAGTGTTTTATTAGGATGTATTCAGATTTATTTTAGGACAAGTAGTCTGATAAGCAATTGATTTAATGCAGACAATAAATTCAAATCAGCTTAAGTGCTCTATGGTTGGTAAACTGCAGATGTGATTTGAAAATGTCATCATCACCACAAACACAAATCACAGCTGACTGCCGATGGTATCTGGTGGCGGGTGTTAAGTTCAGGGCCGGACCACAACACACAAATCAGAGTGTCAGAGGTTAATAATCATCCTCAGAGAGTGCCACTGCGACCTTTAATTCTACACAGTGATTACAGTGCAGAAGGGAAATAATGAGGCAGTCGGGACAGGGATGCTGGACAGCTGTGTGACAGGAACCCGAGGACAGTCCTGGGACAAATTAGACACAGTGGTGAAAGCAGTTTCTATTGGGAAATCTGGTGATTTGTTATTATCATTAGATCAAACAACCATGTGGTCCGCAAGACCGAACTTGCGGTAGTGCGGAGAATGGGAGGTAAAAAAGAGGCGATGCAGAAATACACAGCAATAAAATAAAATTAGACTTTCAACTGACAGGGCAAAGAAAGTCTCAAACTGTGTTCACGTGAACCAGAACAAAGAGCTTGAAAGTATTTTGCACATTTAAGAGAAAACAAAGTGAATAACTTGTCTATTTTGGATCTGCTTCAAGGTAATACAATGTGTCAGAATTTATCCTGGAACACTGAGTCCTGGAATGAAGTGTCCCTCCAAATATTGCACGCTGTGTGATCATAAATAGCTAATAATCTCAAATATATCTCAATCTTTTAACACATGTATGACCTTATAATAACCTACGAAAAGTCCTCCTTACGTGCATCTTTTCCAAATAAACTTCCATCTTCACAGGAGAGGACTTGGTTAAGGCGACACAAGTACGTGTTAGGAAAAAACATAAAATACTAAATTAGGTTTAGGAAACAAATAAATGAGAAATGTTTGTCATTTGGCTTACGGGTTAGAAAGGGCCCTAACTACGGAAGTTACGTGACACATAAATCCACGTCTTCTCGTTTCACACAAAGAACAAACAGGTCCTCTTGGGTGACAGGTCAGCTTGTTTGTTTGTCCAACCCATCGCCCCTCCCGCCTCTCGGTCATGGTTAATGATTACGTGGATTTCACACAACTTTCTTTCATTTGATGTGTATGAATCACAGCACGCCATTTTTAGTAGGTAACGGTACAAATGTTGGATGAGAGCATCCGGCCCGGTCCCAATTCAAATTGGCGGTACCCGGCGTCGGTTGTACGCTTACACGCCCTCAGATAACGAAATTGACGACCTCGAGGGAGCGGAAAGTACATATTTGGCCTGAGAGGAAGTCTAAAGCCACGATGCAATGAAATGACATGAGAAAAAGAGGCTTCAAAAGAAATGTTTTCAACACAACATCTGAACTTTTGATCTCATTCGGGCATCCGGTTCTTTTCCCCGACAACGGGACAACCCCAACCCGGAATCGGAGGATGTCTCTTTCGTTTTGCTCTCAATGACGACCGTCTCCTCTGCGGAGGTCGGACGGGCCAGGCGCGAAGCAAAAGACACAGGATGACAAGATCACATGTGGCAGAGCGCGTCGACCAGCGCGAAGGGAGAGGGAGGCAGGAGAGGGAGATGATGGAGGGAACAAAGACGGAGGAGGAGATAGGGAGCGAGGAAGGCCAGTCGCTGTACATCGAGGTGCAGCCTGAGAACGAGAGGACGCCAGTACGGCGGAGCGAGCGGCAAGTGAGGCGTCAAGGCGAAGAGACCACGTACTGCACGCCGGAGAGAGAGAGAGAGAGAGAGAGAGAGGTGATGAAATGAGATCAAAGAAGATTACGGGTGTGTGGCTGAGGAAGGGGGAAGGGGGTCCAAAGGTGCTAATCTGGGTCGGTGCGCGTTGTGCAAACACTGCGGCTGCCAGGTTGGAGCGTGATCCACAGGTGACAGCCAGACAAGTGAGTGCAGTGAGGAGGACGCCAACAACACGCGTGGTACATTACAATGGGGGGAGGATCGGATCGGTTGGCCTTTTGAAAAGGTTACGTCTCGGTTACTTGACAAGGTTTCTTCCTCCGTTCATATTTTGCTAATTTCTTCAGCGTCAACTGTGACAAATGTCTTGAAGAGAAATGAAAGAGAACTTACTGAGGATTTTACATGTGTCTCTAGACATAAAAACGTGACAGCATCTGATATTGTTGGAAATAAAAAAGTTGACCAGAATGGAGTTTGTAAAAATAGCTCAATGCTAACTGAACTAGCTAACACGCTCACGTCAACAATGCTAGCGTGTTGATGTTTCGCAGGTTGTCACAACCTAGCACGTTAGCACGTTAGCTCATTGGCTGAGGGTGGTGGGAGAGTGGGAGAGAGGGCTGCACAGTTCAGTTATGTTCAAGCCGGAAGAAAAAAATGTGTAATTTTTCCACGCGAATTTTCCCAAATATGTTTGAAATTTAGGGCTACAGATTCGGGCTACTTTTTGTTTTCAACGCATTAAGCCTCTACGCATATGCAGGACACCATTTTGCTTGGCCATGCGTCCGTCCATCTTGTTCTATGAGTGACATTTTTGTCACCTTTTCAAAAAAAGATTGCCGCCGCCCCAGATGGGATCCGTCCACTCTTCATGCCCAGTGTGACATTTGAGAGGCCCGTGCTCCTGGGGACGGCTGGTGCTACCCGGTTATGACTTTGGCATTAAATAAATCCTTCATCAGAAACCCTGACCTTGTGAGCAGCAGCAGAGGAGTCACTTTTATTTTAAGTCACTATTCCAAAATGAACGGCCAACGAAAATAAACACTATCAAAGCGCTAGCTCGTGTTGTTTCAAACCAATTTGTAAGAATTGTCATTGTATATTCTGGACATTCACTGACACAAAGCTTTTTGCAATAACTTCATGCAAACACAATTTTAAATCGGCTACAATTCAGGCAACTGAGGAGAGGAGGTGACGTAACAGGTTAAAAGGAGAATGTGGTGAAATGAGTCACATCATTTCGAGCATTAAAAATGTCTTTAGACTCATCTTATGTGTATGATTGTCTTATGTTGCCTCTCTCCTCGCTGCCTCTTTCACTGTAATTGTCTCCAGCAAAAAGGGGCCGAGCATTATTATCTTAATGTTCTGCTCTATGATTTAAAATAATGGCATTTGCTTTTATGAGAAGGCACTCGATGACTTTCCTGTACTGGATTTCTAGCTCTGAGTTGTTTCGGAAATGTTGCATCTTTAATATATATATATATATATATATATATATATATATATATATATATATATATATATATATATATATAATATGTATTTATAATATATATATAATATATATATGTATGTATATTATATATATACATATATGTATGTATATTATATATATATAATATATATATATATATATTTTTTTTTAAATATGTTCTGATACCACAGAAATACCACAGCAATGTGTCACGTTATCTAATCCACATGACTAATTTAGAGATGTCGATAAAGTATGTTTTCTAAAGAAATAAAGCTTATCCGGTGTACTTTGGAACTGAGTTATTTTCTTTTATCTCACCGTGATCTGAGTATAAAACATCTTACAGCGGACCGTAGGGGTCTCTGCTGACTCCCACGACCCAGTGACCTGTGTTTTGTTTGTAGACCCTCTGCGCCGGTGATCTGGGGCTAAATATAGACATGCCTCACCACCCGATCGAGCAAGGGTTAAGATAAGATCAAACATATTGATCCACACATGCCACAGCAGCAGAAGTTCAACATCTCTCAAGATGAAGCATGAACGATTAAAGATGCGTGTACATCCAGACTTTGCTTTTCCTTTTTTTTCTCACCTCCTTAGATGCTGTCAAGGAAACAAGCAACAATAATTTCATTAATTTAGTAAGAAAACAATTAATCTTTCATTCCATTCCCTGTGGACTATCATTACTATGTCTGAACCACTCTCACAATATAGAATTGTAGTGATTTTGATCACAGGTAAAACATGTGTGAATTTATAAAATGTGGAAAGCAAATAATCCCACGGTTATTAATTTCCTTCTGAGTGGTTCACCTATACGTCCAGCAGAGGTTTGACATGATATACATCAGAGAGTCTTACATAACACCGGATTGATTTCTAGTCACATCCCTGCATCCAAGGTCCACCACCTCATCGATTCCCCGCCAATCCCTCGCGCAAGTGTGTGTGTGTGTGTTTGAACACTCACGTGTCACAGGGATTGGGATGCTATAGGGATAAGAGTGTGTGTGTGTGTGTGTGTGTGTGTGTGTGTGTGTGTGTGCATTAAGCTCTTACTGCTGCTATTGGCTAAGCTCTGGGACATCAGGTCAGTATATCCTCACATCACCTCCCTGCTGAGCCACGGATGAATGGAGATGTATGGGCAAGAGAGACAGAGGGAGAGAGAGAGGGAGAGAGGGAGGGAGGGAGAGAGAGGGAGAGAGAGGCTAAGCAGCAATAAACATTACGCTTCTTTGAGCCTAATGCAGAAATTCAGTGACCATGGTAATCTGAATTTATTTTAGATGAAATGAAAGTTTAATCACCGCATACAGGAATATAATTAAAAAAACGTTGTAGAAGTAAGAATGTTGTAAATGTGTTGTGGTGTTCAAATAATATATATATATATATATATATATATATATATAGATAGATAGATAGATAGATAGATAGATAGATAGATAGATAGATAGATAGATAGATAGATGGATGGATGGATGTAACAGGTCATCTGCTGCCCCCACGTGGCATATTAGTGACTACAACTCCGTGTGGCTAGAATCAAAGATACAAAGGCATCGAGATCACTCCCCCCATTACAGCTATGTATTATGGATATGGCCGACTGTATGTTATTGTTCTTGTTCACCACAGTTGCAGAAATGATCTTTTATACAAACTAGCATTCTGTATAACGCATAGAAAACAATACATGTATTAAGCCTGTTATTCCTGACATGTTTGACTGGTTTCCAGCACACAGAGAGAGAGAGTTGTGGTTCCAAATCAAACGTGATCACTTTTGCGTGATCAATAGCATCCGGTATAAGAGACGAGTGAGTAAACTCCCCCTGTCAGAGGTCTCACTCCATCTATTCAAAACAAACTCTTCTTTTCTTTTCGTTTATTACGAAACGAAAGTTAAGTGAGAGTGACGCATCTCGACGTGTCATCACACTCTTTACGTGCATTAAAAATTGAGGCTACGTAGACAGCCACGTGACCTGAACATTACTTACATTTAGAGCTCAATCAGGTGTGCTCTCACGAGAAAGCGCCGTGTGACGCTGCAGCGGCTCCTGTCATTATAGATTCAACTCACCACGGCGATGCTACCATCCGGTCCCATGGTGTAATGGTTAGCACTCTGGACTTTGAATCCAGCGATCCGAGTTCAAATCTCGGTGGGACCTCGAACTTTTCTCTCATATCGTATGAAAAGACACGTCGCACAGTTGTGCGCGTCAACGTGTGAAGCAAAAGTCAAATAGACTGCCGTGTGTCGACACAGCAGCTACATCTGGAACACTTACTGTTAAGAGGCACTGTTGTTACTGATCACCGTGACAAGTTATTTCCCGTTGTCACTGTCCATTTATATTCACTAAAAATGCTTACTTTTGCCACTGATTGTGAAGTGTCTGAAAACGTTATTGAAAGAGTCTCCCTCAAGGAGAAGTCTCGTTCAATAATCTCAGGGTTAGCTGGGGAGACTGACCTTTTCCTGTGGGTGCTGTGACCCTATGAGGCCCACAGAGGAACAACACTGTTCAGAGTGGACATGTTGCTGGCCGAAAATTAGATTTCACAATGAGACTTGGTTAGACACAATACCAAACAGACATGGATTAAGTGGAAGGTGAAGATAAATGTTGATTTTTTAGGAAGGGTTCCTTCCAGAGTAATAATAACAATCTGAGTCAGTGTCAATTGCCGTAGTAACGTGGTTCAGACATCTTTGCAGAAACTCAAACTTGTGGTGAAAAATTATAAAGACAAATTCTATTTCACATCATCATTTATACATTCATACACTGAAAATTCGGCTGTTCAGTCTTGGACATTTGGTTAAATATAGTCATTTTGACTTTTATTATAAACAACAGAAAAGTGCTCTGAGATTACTGGTGATTTGGCGCTATATAAATATAATTAAATTAAACTCGACCTCATGTTGAACTTCTGACACACAATGTAAATATACAAATTCATTTCTGATATTGGAATATTTATGTTTTTTTTATTGAGGACAGGAGCAACATTGTGCAATTGACTATCATGTTTTTATTTGATTACCACATACATTTAGATTCAGGTAAAACACACAACATTAAGGCAAACAGTCACAAACAGTTCGGTTTAGGCATCAAAACCACTACAATTAAACCACAACCTGTTGTTCCAATGAATATGAGTTCAAGTGAAGACTTCCGCTTCCAGCGGTATGAGAGCAGAACATCTAAACGCTGTTATTGTGTTCATAACATTATAATATATGTTATTGTGTTCATAACATTATTGTCCGTCTTGTTCTGATTCCACAACGGCGGGACAGCGATGACGAGCGGAGCAACTCAATAGCTGATTGGCCCAAGTTGCGAGATTACCACCTCAAAGTTGAAATATTTTAACTAGGGGCGGAAATTGCGAAAAGTTAGCGAAAAATAAATATTCCGCTAACTTTAAATTGAATTTATTTAAAATCCACACAGTAATATCTCATGAAAATAATCATGGGGCTAGCAGAGGTCACCAATAACAAGACTGCAGTGTAATTTCAGTCAAGAAATGTAAGGTTCTGCTTTAAATAAAACTCAAATATTGGCATAATATTAATAATATTTATTTTTCACTAACTTTTAATTGAATTTATTCCAAATCCGCACAGTAATATCTCATGAACATTTTCTTGGGCCTAGCAGAGGTCACCATTAACAAGACGGCAGTGTCATTTCAGTCAAGACTTAAATACATTTCAAATATTGGCATCATATTAATAATGTAAATTTTTTGCTGAAGTGACAAACATTTCAAAAAATATTTTTATTCTAATTTCACTTTAAATTTAAAAAACATTTTATGGTTTCAGCTTTGTAAATTGGAAGATATGCTGCTTTTCCATTTTTCCTAATTTGAATTATTTTTAAATATTGTTATACTTTTGTTCGCCAATAGGTGGCAGTAGCAGGTTTTGCCATGACTGGCACGTAATTCTTGTCAAGCAAGTTAGATCAGCATATTACAGACAGTGATGCAGCTATTAATGTGAGTCTGTCTTGGTGTTTACAGGTGAGACACGTCAGCAACTCTTCATAAAACTAATGCTCTCTGCTGGAAAACACTGTGAATACAGGTCTTCACCTAGTTTTCTCTGTGTTGCTTTGATTTCAATGTGGCATGGAAAATTAAATTGAATTAGGAAACAATTCAGCCATTAAGGAAAATTGCTAACTATTTCCTTAACTATTTAAAAAAAAATTGGAATTTTTCCTCCAAGTCCCCCGGGTTGCAACAATATATAAAGATGTGTCTAGTCTACAAGTTGGCTCGTTATAAGCGTTGGATGAGAGATCTCTACCTTAAGTAAATAAATAACCCTCTGCGTGTCACTGGGACTACCAATGGCTGTATGAAGAGATCCTAAATTAACGTTGAGTCAATATCTAATTTACAGCTAATTGCCTAATTCCCAGCTCACGTTTATAGCTCAACAAGGTGTGCTCTCACAAGGAAGTGCAGTGAGACGCTTCTTCGGCTCCTGTTATTATTGATGTAACAACCCATGATGAAATTCCTGTCTGGTCCCATGGTGTAATGGTTAGCACTCTGGACTTTGAATCCAGTGAGCCGAGTTCAAATCTCGGTGGGACCTTGTGCTTTTGTTTCATATCGTATGAAAAGACACATTGCCCAATTGTGCGCATTAACGTGTGAAGCAAAAGTCAATAGACTGCACCTATGTGTTCAAACAACAGCCACATGTGTAACACAAACTACAAGGCTCATCCTTCCGGGGGCCTTGAACAATCAGACAGAAAAGTCATCTCACCTGTTAGTGTTATTGTCTTCCTTTGCTCTCTCACTCAGTCCCTACCTTACTCACAAAGCCGGCAACCACTGTAACTCCACTTCATGTCTCTGAACACTCGATCCAGCTATCTTTAACCAGGTGTCCTCCTTTCTCCACCATAACAACCTTCTTGACCCTCACCAGTCTGGTTTCAAGCACTCCTTTCTGTCTTTGAGCAACTTCAAGCTGCTAAAGCAGCCTCTGTCTCATCTGTCCTTATCCTTCTATACCTTTCTGCAGCATTGGACACAGTGAACAACCAGATCCATACGTCCTCCCTTCAGAACCTGAGTATCTCAGATTTCTCATCCTACCTCAACAACTGCATTTACAGGGTAACTTGGAGAGGATGTGTGTCTGAACCTTGCCCTCTCACTACTGGGGTACCTCAAGGCTCCATCCTGGGTCCCCTACTCTTTTCTCTGTACACTAATTCTCTCGGCTCTGTCATTCGCTCACTTGGCTTTTTCTACCATAGCTATGCTGATGACACCCAACTAATCATCTTGCTTCCCTAATCTGAAACACAGGAAGCAGCACAAATCTCTGCCTGTCTCACTGACATCTCTTAGTGGATCTCTGCACACCACCTGAAAATCAACCCTGACAAAACGGAACTACTTTCCCTTCCAGGGAAAGGCTCTCCCACCCACAAACTGACTACCACTTTCAACAACTCTTTGTTAGACCCGACCCTGATAGCCATGAACCTCGGTGTGACACTCGACAGTAAACTCTCCCTGACTGCCAACATTACTGCGACACCACGTTCCTGTAGGTACATGCTGCACAACATCAGAAGAATACGTCCTCTTCTTACTCAGAAGTCGGCACAGGTTCTGCTCCAGGCCTTGGTCATTTCAAGCCAAGACGACTGTAACTAGGTGTACCTGCTAAGGGCATTCAACCTCTGCAAATCATACAGAATGTCGCAGCTCGACTAGTCTTGAGCCTCCCTAAATTCACCCTCACTACTCAACTCCTCCGCTCTCTTCACTGGTTACCGGTGGCTGCCCGCAATCGTTTAAAAATATTGGTTCTTGTGTAGGCTAACGTGCTGCGAACAGAGCGGTTCCCGTCTACATCAAGGACATGGTCAATCCTTACACCCCAGCCAGTTCACTTCGCTTATATACCATATACCAAACAACTTGTTACTCCGTCACTTCGAGCTAATCGCTTGACAAAATCAAGACTGTTTTCTGTCCTGGCTCCTCATTGGTGGAACGAGCTCTCCACTGACAGCAGGGCAGCAGAAAGTCTCTACATCGTTTAAAATCATATCTTCTCCGACTATACCTTGCATTAAAACAGATTAGCACTTCTTGAAGAAATGTTACTCTCATGACTCTTGTTGTTCTGAGTTCGTACTCATGGTTGAATGAACTTATTGTAAGTCACTTTGGAAAAAGTTGCTGTTTTAGAATACAATCTTGTCAATAAAAGAGAATCCTTTTTTTTAATTTAGTTGGGTAGCCTAGATATTCTTTGGCTCTTTTGTTTTCTGACTAACATCTTGTTCTATTGTGCTTGATTTAAAAAAAAAAAAGATTCCATTCAAAGAGGCAGTTTATTTACAAATAGGAGTGAAAATGAAAAACTCAGCACTTTACCATATTTCCCCTTGTATATTTAGTATCTAGTATTACTATTTAGTATTTAGTTTTTAGTATTGTTTTTGTGTTTTGTGTTTTATATTTATTTTCATTAATTTTCTGATGTGCAACGCTGCTGTGATTATTGAACTGTCCCCACTGTGGGACAAATAAAGGAATATCAAATCAAATCAATTTGCAATTAATAACCAAAGCAAATGCACATTTCTTTAAAAGTGCAGCCAGCTAGAATAGTGCAAAGCAAGGAGTGGTTACATAATACGCAACAGGAAAAGATAACAGAAGATTCCCCACCATGAAAATCATCATTTATGTCCAAACAACTTTATTTCCACACATGAATGGCAGTGTTAAAAATGTATACAATATGCTTGAATTGAACTTTTCTTTTTTTATGTTTTATTGGAATGTTTTTCAAATTTCTTTACAAATATGTTCAAGAAAGGCGTTTTTTCTCTACTGGGCAGCATTGGCAAACGAGGACAAGAGATCCGACATTTACAGAGATCCGACATTCTTCAATTATGTTTTAATCCCCGTGCATCAGTGAAGCTATTAGAAAAACTATTTAATTAAATGTGAAGTGGCAGGGAATTGTATTTGCAAATAAAGCATATTGTAACAATACAATCCATGACAAATAGTGAAACCGACCGTTTTGACAGCCACAACAAGAACAGAGATCATTACAAAGCAATAGGAACACTAAACATAATAAAGTAAAATTAAATAAACCTTTGAAATTGTCTCCTTACTGTGCAGACTGAACTGGGTTTTTATAAAAAAAAAAGGAAAAACATTAATTCCTAACAATTTATATAAAACATTTGGCACAGTGTTGTTCTATCAGCAAAGCCTACATTTTAGAGAGAAACATTTAAAAATGGAATCCTAAACATGAACTGTCTCATCTTTGTTTTTCTCCTAAATGTTCAGTGTATAAAATCTTTTTATCACATTAAGATTTCCCATCGTACTACAATACATGTCATAATAGAAAGCAAAGATTGTGGGATATTAAATAAGTAACATTTATTTCCCCACCAATTATAACAAAGTTGGAGGGATTACTCGTGAAAAGCACATGTGCGCATGCTCCCTATATACATTATTTCACAGGCCACTGCACTTCTGTTCCATGTGCACTCACTTTTAACAAAATATCCCCAAAACATGTGTCTCCAATGGAGTAAACAAGGAGAGTGACTGATATTCAGTACTATAGTAAGATTATTGCAGCCCTCCTCAGCTCCATTATCTCTGCACCAGTAATTATCCTGCACTAAAAGCTCTGCTACCATGAATTAGGATAATTGTAACCCATAATATTCGGCTCATCGTTTAGTTCCAGGAAGCAAATCAGTTTGTATCAGTTGAGCCTCAAAATTAGACTCCCACTGCTTTTACGTATGTGTTTTATCTGTCATGTAGCCAGGATGTTATGCCATGATGAGATATCATAGATAGTGGCAATAATTCATAATTGCCACTACCTTTGAGCTCAAATTCAGAAGCTCTTTACACATCATTTTGGCAACCTGAAGATTTGTGTCACTGTAGGGTGACCATCGACTTGAGAAGCTGTTTCTTCCAACCAATCACATCAAGAGTTAGCTTTACCGACCAAAATGCAAACATGACTTCTGTTTTTAAAATAACGGTCTGGAAAATAGCTGAAATGTTGACGTAAAAAACAACATTAGTATTAAATTATTTTTCTTCCCAATCCTTATTGGATTTTTACAACGGTGTCATTTAGTTATATGAAATAACCAGATCCAGATATCAGCTTTTAAATGTATATCTAAATAGATTTATTTTTAGCCTTAGCTAATGTCAGCCGTGGTTTCATCTCAGTTTTTTATTTGTGTATATGTTACATTCTGTTTTAGCAGAAATAATACATTTCTGGTGAGCATAATACATGTTTAAAAGTCAAAAAGTCAGATTCTGGTCTTATAATACGATATGCTCTACAAAATGAAGTACACTCCGTCAATCGTAAACTTTCTCGGACTGAAATTAAATCCTATTTCTGTCACTTGTTGGGAGATTACCATGTCATGTTTGAGTCGCCTCTGATTGTAATGTGTTATTTCTAAATTGTCTGAAAGGCAGGTTAAAAGGGGGATGCTGGCTTTTTGTTTTTTAAGGTCAGCGATGACTACACAACCTTTTTACAACAAAAAGCATGTAAAAAAAAACTATCGAAAACATATCTGGGCTATGACATTCATCGGTCACAGGGTTGCACAGGTAAAGACTTCCGAGATAACGGATTACACAAACAGCTCCGCACTTAATATGGTAAAATGGAAAAAACAATAACTTAAATATAGAAGTGGAATTTATTCCAGCGACAGAACACACGTATGCAAAAGCCGTTAATATACTAGATTACAGGATGTGACACCATAATATAAATCTATATTTTTCTCATTAGTATATACAAGTCCAGAACCTGGAGCTATAACCTTTATTTTGAAAATTCACCTGGCCTTTCTTTTTTAGTTTTCTGTCTTTCTGTGCGCACAAACAAGCAAGCGTGTGTTTATGTGTGTGTGTGTGTGTGTGTGTGTGTGTGTGTGTGTGTGTGTGTGTGTGTGTGCATGTTGTTTTGGCACCACAGCCTCCGTGTGTTTCCCCTACGGTCAAAAGTTGGTGATCTCCATCTTGTTGAGCGCGTCCGCCTCGCCGTTGCTGCCCGTCTTCTGATGCCCGTTGGCTCTCGGCTGCTCCTGGGGCAGGAAGTGGCCGCCCTCATTCGGTTTAGACGGCACGGCGGCGGCCGCAGAATCCTCCGAGCAGATTGTGACTCGGCTGGTTTCGGTGATGGAGGAGTTGTGGTGGTAGCTGGTGATGGGTGTTTCATCCCAGCCGGTTTTACTCCAGCCGGACTTCCACTGAGACCACTTCCTCCTCAGCGCCGTCTGAGCCTGGGATGTCAACAGAGTTCAAGTTTAGTTGAGTTCAAAATAGCTTCAGTTTACTTAGAATTCAGAGCTAAGTTTTTATGAGCTGCCAAACTAAAAAACTAATAACTAGGAAACGGACAAATAGAATGGAGAAACACTCCTTGTGCCGACAACGTTACGTTGCTAACTATTTTTCTGTTAGTCGAATTAAAGAATTTTTTTTAACATTGTGCAACTTGTGTCACTCTATCAATCTCAATCTAATAGCAGCTCGCTAACAGCCAACTTGAAATATCTGCGATGCATTCAAATATGAAAGTTTAATGTACCTCAGCATTGCAGAAACAGAATATAATTGCCACCAGGAGTCCCTGTAGAGCAATAGAACAATGATTAAATATCCATATTTAATCAAACAGATTTCACAGGGAGATGATGCTGTAAATAATTAATGTAAATTAATTTTGTTTTTTCAAAAGCAGGGACCAATTGAGGGATTCCTTCTTTTTCTCTGGTTTTCCATGAGTTTTAACGAGAAACCTTTTCTTCTGTTCTTGTAATAATAATACAATAAAAGGTGATATTTCCAATTCAAGAGCAGAGAATGACTCTACCGTGTTTTGCATTGGGGTGCAAACTGATGAAATTGATATAAAGTGTGACATTGTCGCTTAATGGCACTTAAAATGTTGTTACAGACCATGTAAAAAGCTTGTGAATTGAAATGTGTTCACGTGGGAAAAAATCATCAAATCATAAATCTGGAAATGCTTTCCAGGTAACTTTAATTCATCCTCTGTCGTGAGTTATTGATGAACCGTACCTGGAAGTGGGAGAAGATGTTTATGAAGAAATCATAGATGGCCCGGCTGATGCGTCCCTCCGGCCTCCAGGGGAAAAGGATGAACTGGACTCCCAGCAGAGGGATGAGGATGAGGGTGGCTCTCACCGCCTTCATGTAGGCCGTGGACTCAGCGCAGTGGGTCTCCTTCAACTTGGTGATGAGAACCCGGACGATGTTCAGGAGGAATAAAAAGTTCACCTGGACAGGTTGATAATGAAATGACATGGGAGAGACAGAGATACAAATATGTCACGATTTTACTAATATAGAGTGTTCGCTTGACCTAATTTGAATGGGAGGGACCACCTTTTGCATTATTATCAAAAGAATGGCAATGACTGGCCTGAGGGTGGCACTATAACGACATATTTCAATCACATGTCCATGGAAGTTAGTCTCCTATAATCTGAATTCCTGTTACTCATTAAATGGAGAAAGCACGGAATAAGCTTTTGTTGTCAATTTCCTGGCAACAGAACAACCTCACAGACTGGTCGAGACCATTTATTATATTTAATTTAATTTTACACTGCTGTATTTGCATATATTTTGTATATATATATATATATATATATATATATATATATACATATATATTTTATTTTGTATTTCATATTTCACTTTGTATAGTTTTATGCACAGTCACTGTTTCTTTCTTATATTTATATTTTATTCTTGTTTTTAGTTTATTGGTGCTACTGTGTCGACAAATTTCCCCTTGGGGATTAATAAAGTATAATTCTATTCTATTCTAACTGCAGAGATGTTACTAAATTAGCAAATTCCCACATTTAAAATTCACATCTGCAAATGCTTTTCATACTACACTTATAAATATACACAAACACATATATAGTATGTATGACAATAAAAGAGAAAAATGGAAATACATTTTGAAAAGCAGTCAGAGCGAGATTAAATCTATGCAAAGCAATCATACTTAACAGATGGGAACACGTGATACCAGAACATATAAATGTATACTTTTAGTAATTACTCACAAATAGTGCAGCTTGAATGGGCCCATGAATGATATAGAGCAGATGTGAGTCAGAGCTGATCCAGCACCTGAAACAAACAAACAAACAGTGGGGGAAAGATGACATTTCATACATCATTCGTATGAGATTGTAAATGTACAGTGACATAAATAAACAAAGCGTGAAGCGTCTATCAACTCTGGTGTCTCAGCAAATAATACCACTTAATTAGAAACATAAACATTAAAAAAATCCTGTTAGCTTCAAATGGAGAAGAGGAAGATCAGGAGGGAGAGAGAGAGAGAGAGAGAGAGAGACCTAGGCCTGTAGTTATGTTACAGTAGACAGCGACATTCCTGGCCTCGATCTGGACTGTGGCTTCACAGCTATGTCGAGAGAAGAACAGCAAACGCGCTGCAGCTTACTTGTCGTTGAAGTAGAGCCCGCGAGCCACGGCATACGTGATGGCAGGAATGAGGGGAAAACCTTTGGATAGAGAGAGAAACACGGACAGAGATATCAGGCCGACGTCCTGAATCTCCACATGGAAGTCTACGGTTGCATCACACTGTACGGGAACGGTAATACACTGGGACCTTCATGTGTTGATAGGACACAAGCTATTGTCTTGTTTCGTTGAAAGAAAACCATTTTAACTTGTACTTTTTTTGTGTGTGGCATTTTTTGACCAACTTTAAAGAATTAGTTTGACATTTTGGGAAATATTCATAGATGCACTTTGTGGCCGGGAGTTAGAAGAGAAGATAATAATAATAATAATAATAATAATAATAATAATAATAATAATAATAATAATAATAATAATAATACATTGGTTTTATAAGGCGCCTTTCAAGGCACTCAAGGTCGCCGTACAACATTCTTAAAAATCGGACACAATTTAAATGATGTAATGTATTATGGTACTTTTGTAGTTTGACTATGTTGAGGAAATGTTACTTTCTGTATTCTTGTTGTTCTTAGTTTGTACTCTAGGTTGATGCACTTATTGTAAGTCGCTTTGGATAAAAGCGTCTGCTAAATGACATGTCATGTCATGTCATCTACCACGCAACGGTTAGCTTAGCTTAGTGTAAAGACACGGGAAAACAGCTATCCTGGCCCTGTGTAAAGACAACAATATGCGGTTGTACAGGTGGTTATGTATTATTGCTTTTTACGCAACGTTTTTTCTGCAAATGAAATAAACGGTTTATAACCTCTCGCGAAAACAAACCGCCCTTAGCGTCACGTTGGCCGCGCGGACCAAGACGGTGGTCTTAATCTTCTCATCTGACGCAAGAAGGGAAATACACATTTACCTCCCAAAATATTAAACTGTTTGTATAAGTTTGTAACTCCAATCAACGTACTCAACTCTAGTTGCGATAAAGATATTCAGTCAAAGGGCCACGTGTTCTAGAATTTGGCGGCATCTAGTGGTCAAGTTGCAAATAACTGAAACTTCTATCACCTGCAAAGCTAAGAAGTAAGGTAGCCGACGCGAGAAATGTGAATTGGTTTGTCCATTCTGGGCTACTGTAGAAACATGGTGGATTCCATGAAGAGGGCCTGCTCCCTGTGTAGATACAAACGGCCATTTGACCCGGAATGACACTGGCCCTTTAAAGAAAGCTGAACTCAGAGAGCTTCCAGCTCCGGTGCCGTTGCTCCACAACAGCAAGTTCAGAGTTAAGGTGACACAAAGGACACGCTGGCTACAGGAACGCTATACCTCCCGGATATAAAAAGAAGTTAGCCGGAGAGAGAGACATAAAAGAATCCATTACTAATACATAAGAGCTGGGTGGCTGCATGAGAGCCGAAATAAAAAGGTCACTTATCTGAATGCAGGCATATCCAGCCTTCAAGATTACATTCATGCATTGAATTATGCTGGAAATATGAGGTTGTGCAAGAGTAGAATTGAAGGCTAATTTGTATAGAAGCAAATGACAGATGCTCTCATTACATTCAGGCGAATAAATGCATGTTTTGCCACTTGAATATGGAAGACTGTTCACCTTGAAACTGAAGACTGTTCACCTTGAAACTGTCTGTTGCAGTAACTCTATAGTTGGGGTGTTGCTCGTGGGGTATTATGAGGTTGCAGCATTGGCCTCTTATTAGTGAATGATAGCCATAACCTCCCACAAAATGCAACGTATTACATTTATGTAACTCCTCCAGATTTGTCCTGCTGGCAGTACATCTTGTGAATGTGACGCTTCAAGGCTGTCTCTGGAGACCTTGTTTCAATCTTCCAAGTTGTCTTCCTAGTGTTAAAGGGGACATATTATGAAAATTCCACTTCTTTAGTGCTTCTATATGTTAACTTGAGGATCTGGCATGTCTCCTAACACAAAAAGCAACTCCCGCGGCTTGTTGTGGTTCCTCTATGTCAGAAACGATCTGCTTGAGTGCGTCGATTGGGATCACCACCAACGTCTACGTAGATTTTGATTGGAACTCCCCCCCACCACTAGACCCACCCAGTTTAAAGACATGTCCTGTTTTTTAGACCTAAAAAATGTGTCCGGCAGGGATTCCAAAAACTTCCGGGATTTTGCTTCGTCGGATATTTGTGTTTCTCTGGGTTTTCACAAACTAGTATTTACCCCTACATTTTGGAAATGGTATCTCCCGAGCTCTGGCGGGAGCTCTGACGGTATAGAGAACAGTCATTGGTCAACCGATCTCAGGGTTGCCAGACACACTAATCATGACCCTCCAAATAAGACCATTTTGAGCCTTTGGTACGATACTTCACCATCTCCAATCTGGCAACCCGGAGCACCTCGCCCACACAGAACAGGTCAATCTGTGGGGAGGTGTTTTTGACAGGGTAAAAAGGCTGTTTGAAATGATTCTTGTGGTATTTTGACCAACATATGTTACAAACATTACATGAAGACCCCAAGGAACCATATCAACTTGTGGAAAGATGGGCATAATATGTCCCCTTTAAACGGTTGAGTTGTTGTTTCATATGGATAGAATCCACAAAATGGATGTACTGGAATCCCAATAAGACTATTCTGGAACAACTCGGTGACTCACCCCATCCCACGATGTAGTACCAGAAGAGCTGCTGTTCCCCGACAAAGACGGCCACGATGATGAGCGTGTGGAGGTAGATGCCCTCACACAGCATCCAGAAGTAGTTGGAGGTGGCCGTGTACTGAGTCAGCACCGCCAGGACCTTACAGCTCACCTGATGGGACAGGAAGCCAGCCCAAAGTTTTGAGTGACGCACTAAATCCGGACTGGAATGGCTTGAGAGCATGGCGTTAAGTCAAAGGCGGAAGTGAAATCCACGAGGGTAATGGAGGGAGAGACGTTTGGGAACTCACAGGGTTGCTGGCGTTTATGGCTTGGTTGTTGGCCACAGTGAGCGAGAGCCACATTATTGTGACGATGGAGTTCAAGATGAAGGAGAGAAACATGTTCTTGTGGAGGGAGATTCTCTGGCAGCTGAGACTCCTGGCAGAGAGAGGGGATGTACTCATTAAGGTTTATTTTTATTTTTTAAAGGCTTTTGCAAACATTGTCGGATTGAAATTGCATCCTACCAAGCATTTTCATCACTGTAATTTACGCAATTTACTTTTTCTGCAGTTTTATTCAATAGATTGACACTAAAAGCCCGCTGGTCTACATGCAGGTGGCGTCTAGCGGTTTCTAAGCCATCGCACACAAACTGGACACTGAAACAGGAAAAAGAAAAGTACGAAAGGTATGTGGCGACTGTCAAGGCGTTGAGAGTCAGACGAGACACGAGAAAATGTCCTGACTCACTTGAAGTAGGAGAAGATCATCAGGCAGATGACCAGGGAGACGATGGACATGACGTGACCCACCATGGCCAGGTAGTAGAGACTGATGGCAAACTGCGGGGAGGAAAAGTTGTTAAATACGTGATGTAACTTTATACATACACCACCGTTCAAAAGTTTGGGGTCACTTAGAAATGTCCTTATTTTTCAAAGAAAAGCATGTTTTTTTTAATGAAGATAACATTAAATTATAAAATGCACTCTATACATTTATAATGTAAATATCTACACGGTTGTATAGAGGCCCATCTCCAGTGTTCTAATGGCACATTGTGTCATCGCCTTAGAAGACTAACGGAGGGGTAGAATTTTTGAAAACCCTTTTGTTATGTTAGCACAGCTGAAAACAGTTATGCTGGTCAGAGGAGCTTTTCAACTGGCCTTCCTTTTGAGCTTGAAGTCTGAAGAACACAATTAATATTTAAAATAAAAATCATTATTTCTAACCTTGTCAATGTATTTACTATATTTTCTCATCACTTTGCAATTCATTGGATAAATAAAAGTGAGTTTTCATGAAAAACACAAAATTGTCTTGTTGGGTGACCCCAAACTTTTGAACGGTAGTGTATCTAAAATTCATTGACTAAAAATGGCTTTATTCTAAGAAGTAAACGAGCATAGTAAACAGTTTTTTCTGTTCTCAAAATCAATAGAAGCCTCTTTGAAGCAGGACGAAAGGAAAGGAAAGGAAAACCTCTGCAGAGAGAACGAGACTTCATAAAGGAATAGTTTTCCTGGATGAACACAACGTCTGGGCAAATTAAAGAGATTCATGGGAGGCAATCTTTACAAAGAGCGCTCCGACAGAAAAGCCTGCATGCAGAGCCGTGAGCTTCGCCGTCCACCGAGGGGAACGAATCCTACATGACTCGCACGTTTGAGTCAGAAGACTCGCGGTCTCCGGTTCAGAACACTCAACTCGGCGAATTCAAGCCCTCGGGTTCACGTTGTTGTGCTCAGCTGTCCAAGCAGGAAATAACTTCTGACTATCAGATGTCAACGTCTGTCATAAACCCTCTCGGTGTTGTTTCCTGTAGTGTGTTCAGATTACATTTAAGACACCATGTCGAGAGAGAAAAAACACATAGGTGTAATGTTGCACTTCGTCCTCTCACGGTTCACTCGATAGGGCTTCAAGTCAAACAGCGTTGTAAAAGAAGTCCGGGAACATGAAGCAAATTGTGCTGCGCGGGAAGAAAATCTTTTAAAAGAAAAAAAAGAAAATAGTAAAAAAAAAAAAAAAGAATAAAACACGTCAATATCACCACTGTTGTATACTCTCCAAACAGAATATGTAGAATTTTCAATTGTACACTCAAATGCTCATCTTTAACGCCATTTAGAATTGTGAGCGTCAAACACTGGAACCGGTGCTGACTTGATTTGATTTGATGATGTAACCTTAAATATGTACTTATACTGGTGATGTGCGAATGTGTTATGTGCTGTGGGTAATTATTTTGTATCTATTATTATTTATTTATTTTTCTGTTTTTTGTTGTTCTTTACCCTTTTATTTCTCTTTTCACTTTGTATTGTATCCTTAATGTCCTGTCTTGTAAATTTGTAAAATCAAAATAAATATATTTTAAAAAAGGAATTGAGAGCGTCTTTGAACGTTTTTATTTTAGTTGAGCATTTTGTATCCTCTTTCGTTTTTGTTCTTCCTGTCACCCAATTTGGTCAAAAGGTTTGAAATGTTCCGAACACCGTGAAACAACTTCGCTCCACTCGCACGCCGTGAGCTTTACCTTGAGCTTGTCCTTGGTGTAGGCCTGACACAGGGTGTAGTTAGTCCAGACTCTGTTGCTCTCTGGGTGGTGGAACCACTGACCCCCAGGGTTACACACCTTGGTCACCTTCTCTGTTGAAAGGCAATGTCACAAATTACGCCGACGGTAACATCGTTTAGGATTTGATTGAGGTGCCGAGTAGACAATGAAAAGCTGACGTTTTCATTCTAGGCCATTAGTTATTTTTTGGAAAATTAACAATAAGCAAAGAAATACGAATGTTTAATGTTGACAGTTGTTTGAAGACACTGTGACAACCGTGGATTAAACCAAATAAAATACACATCATATAAGACACAAAAATGAACAGCTGTGTTTGCACATGTGTGTGTGTGTGTGTGTGTGGCTTGACGCCTCACCGGCAGGGTCAAAGTCGGAGAAGTATTCCGGGCACATCTGCATGACGGTCCCTGGAGCTGTGTCCCCCCAGCACAGCCAGCCGTCCCACGTGCGGTTGCAGAAATGACCTGCAGAGGACACGACATCCGAACCACACGAGCATTTCAAATGAGACTTTGATATAACACCGCGTGGCGTTTAATAATGACAATAACCGCCTCCCAGCCCGAGTTTCAAAGTGATGCATAAATAAGTGAGGCGCTTAATTTCCCCAGAAGACCGTCTCAACTGTAGATTATGTGTTTATTGAAAAGTGTCTCCCTGGTGCTGGATGACAATTCCATAAAAAAAACATTGTGCTGGATGGGCAGTCTTCCAGTTTTTTGTCTGTTCAGCCATAGAGGCAACAGTAGCCTCAGCTCATGCTAACCACCACTTCTTTTCTTTTTTTAAGAAATCAAATAAAGAACTAGAACTGACACTCGGTAGAGCCCATACCTTCGCATATCACACGATTGGGCAGTGAATTATGAAAATGTTGGCATTAGTTGCATGCCAATAGGATATAATTTGACCGTGCTATGGAGTATAGTTTATGCACACTTGTTCTTTCTTTCTTATATGTATATTTTATTATTGTGTGTTTAGTTTAATGTTTATTGGTGCTACTGTGTCCGCAAATTTGCCCTTGGGGATTAATAAAGTATAATTCTATTCTATTCTCTATTCTAAAAAGAAGATTTTTACCTTTTCATGACTTTGACCGTTGACCCGATCGATCCCAACATCTAATCAAATGGTCCCCGGATAATAACCAATCATCCCACCAAATTTCATGCGATTCGGTTTAATACGTTTTGAGTTATGCGAGTAACACGCTTAGATACAAAAAAAGAAAGAAAGAAAGAAAGAAATACACGGCGATCAAAACATAACCTTCCACATTTTCAATGCGAAGGTAATAAATAAATACACAGCGATCAAAACATAACCTTCCACAGAATGCGAAGGTAATAATGAGAAGCACCAATGGCATGGGCAGAGGATTCCTGCAGGGACCGATTCAGTTTCAGCCCCTGCAAGTTGGCCACAAAAAAACATTGTCTCAAGGTCAAGGTAAACGTTATCTTGCCAAGAAAGATGCAGAAACACACAAAATAGTCAAGAAAAAACATATATAGATACTGTATAAATGTATAATTTAAATCCCCATTCAATTTCAGTTTATTTTGTATAGTCCAACATCACAAATTACAAATTTCCCTCAAAGGGTTTTACAATCTGTACACATAGACATCCCTTTCCCAGGACCTCACATCCCGTATGCTACATCGACTGTACCCCACTGAGCAGCCGACAGCTGATCACACGCTGCAACCGATCACGGCCTCGGTTACGCCTGTTAACGAACCAGGCCAAAGAACCAGGTCCACGAACAGGATGCTCTGAACAACGGTATTTTGGATTCAATTATTTGACTTATCCGTCCAGACTGACCAAAGATTTAACTGCAGTATTTCAGAAGTAACTAGAAGTGGCGAGGTTCCGGTTATGACGTGGACGTGAGTAGTCGCAGAACCCATGTGCTCCGGCAAAATGTAACATATATAAACGTAAACCCGCTCGTTTGACTTCGCAAACAGTCTTAGTCGATTGATATAAGTGCAAGATATAAGGAGGATCCAAAATGAAGCCGAGTAAACCGAGTTCAAGAGGTAAAGATAAGAAGAAAGATGGCGAGTTGGAGTTGACACATGGACTAGCGGAAGCAACAGAAGCTACAGAAGCCCAAGCTAGAGACGATGGCATCCTAGCAGCTATTCACGCTCTTCGAAAAGACTTCTCAGCATTATTTTATTTTTGTCTGGTAGCATGTTTCCTATGTTTAATGTATTTGTAACTTGTTCCTTCCTGAAGGAAAAAAAAGAAAAAAGAAAATAAACACATTTTGAAAAAAAATAAAATAGAAGTGGCACTCGGTAGAGCGCATACCTTCGCATATCACAAGATTAGGCATTGAATTATTAACATTTTGGCATTAGTTGCATGCCAATTGGATAGAAATTGACCGCACTATGGTAAAAAGAAGATTTTGACCTTTTCATGACCTTGACCTTTGATCCGATCGATCCCACAAATCTAATCCAATGGTCCCCAGATGATAACCAATCATCCCACCAAATTGCATGCGATTCGGTTTAATAGTGTTTTGCTTATGCGAATAACACGCACGCATACAACACACGGCGATCAAAACATTACCTTCCGCATTTTCAATGCGAAGGTAATGATCCCTTTAACATATGAACTATAACAGTGGTGATGAGTCCACGCTGTCAGTGACACACGTGTCCACAGAATCATAAAGGTAAGTCACCGACGGGTCGCATCTGTTCTCTCTTCAACATAAACGCTGTGTTGCCCTGACATAAACCCCTCGTCTCACTTCAGCCGCCCCGCACAAAACCCGTCAACAATCGTCGGAAACCTGGTACCAGGTTGTGCCGCGGCATGCTGGGAAAGGGACCACAAAATAACATTTCAAAGGCAGTGAAGTCCTGAGGGGGAGCACAAGAGACAAAGGGCGAGTTTCCTTTCTTTCAGACTCACTTCCCCTCTCTCTCTCTCTCTCTCTCTCTCTCTCTCACTCTCTCTCTCTCTCTCTTAGTGTGACCACACATTGGAAACTATATACAGTCGTCTAAATCTACACAAAAATGTACCAACAAACATATTTTAAACATGTTTTGTGGTCGGTTAATGTTTTTAAATCAAGCGATTGCAGTTCATCTTGATGGGGACATCGCTGGGACACATTTCATGGCAATCCACCAAGAGAGGTGAAGTCAGGGGATCACCAAAGGCAGTACGATCCGTCCTCTGGGGACCGGGACTGTCTGTCCATCATTAAAAAGGCAATCCCTCCTGTAGTTATTGACAGCGTTCTTACACATTTTGACCAATGGATTTCCCTGACTTTTCCATGACTTTAAATCAAATTTCCATAACCAAACTAAAATCTCGGTATAAAAATTAAACATTTAGAAAATGTTGCGTATCGAGAGCGTACGCCGGCTTATATTTTGAGCGTCTTTCTTTAAAAAACACATTAATTATTTCAAACCCGGCGTAAATGAACGTGTGATTATAACAAATTTCCATGACTTTTCCCAAACTTTTATGATTTAAGTTTTTTCCATGACTTTTCCAAGCCTTGAAATGACCATTTTAAAATTCCATGACTTTTCCAGGTTTTCCATGACCGTACGAACCCTGTATTGAGATATTTCAGTCTGGAACCTATGGAGTGAAATGCTACCGAAGCACAACGTAAATGGATTAGTTTAAATACATATCCTGTCATTAAATATTGTACTCATACTTATACTGTACTTATACTGATGTAAGTAAATAAATCAAAGCAGAGAGAGGGATCTCATTAAGTGCACGGCAACTCGGGTGTGAAATGTTCCGATTATCATTTATCCGCTTGTCCGCCAGAGATTAATGTGATAGCATTGAGGAAAGTTTACTTTCAGCACAACAGCTGTTGAAGGACATTGAGACGGTCTTCTCACCTTTGTCTGTGCACGGCGGGTCGTGGATGATCTTCATGTAGCACTCGAACTGAGCAGCCAGGATCTGGTGTTCGGACTTTGTTGGTACGTTGACTATTTCGCTGATGTTCTCCTGCTGCTCGTCCATCGCCTTCTCCACAGTCGCCATGGAGATCACATCCTCACACTGGGACACCTGGGTAAAATAAATATATTTTAAAAGAGAAATCACGTTTTCAAGTTGTGATGGGAAAATGAAAAGAAGGAATGAGGTTTACCAAGGACAGAGCAAATGGGTCGGGAGGAACACATGAGACCGAGAATATGGGTGAACATGCATGGCTTAAAAAAAGAAGTAATACTGTGTGTGGAACAGCGTCGAAAACACACAAAAGATAAAGGGCAAAACTGCCCCCCAAAAATATAATTTCCCCCTGAGGAGAGGGGCAAAAAATGCCCCCATAATTGTAATGATTTAATAATGTTTTATGTGTGTTCTTTGTTTTGTCTTTCTTATCCGAATTGCCTGTACTAGGTAGATACACAACAAAAAATCAATAAATATAATGTTGAATTATAAAAAAAACTAAGAAATAACTTATACTTGTTAATAGTTGTATAGAACATGTAATAACAATAAATAATGACAAAGGAATACAAATAAAATGTAATATAAATTGTCTGATTTATTTTATGTAAAAACTTTTTTTTTTAAACACTTTGAATCTGTAGAGTAGACTATTGCCTAATTGTTTTATTATTGCTATATGCATGACAATTGCTCATATACTGTAAGCCTAAATAAGTCTATTCATTATTTTTTTTTAAGGTTAAATCTTATTTCATAAGCTTCAAAAAATGTGCCCAATTTCTTTTTAATTGCCCCTGGATTTCAGTCTGTGGGAGCAAACATTGCCCCCTAAGTAATATGTAAATGTCCTGCCCTAATGTGAAAACCTGCTCAGTACACATTTAGCGTGTCAAAAGCATCTAGACATTACAGATACGCACACATGACCGCACTCACCTCTGTGCCCAAAGCCAGTGCCACTACCAGTGAGAGGGTCAGGGTCTTCCACATGTTTCTGAAAGGGAAACAAAAAAACAGAACGTGTTATTTCTTCAAGTATTCTTCTGCATATGCAGCGTGACACCAACGAGACAAGTCACAACACTTCTGCACAGCTGGGCTTTGAGCAAAAACGATGAAAACATGCTGAGTCTTAGTGTACCGTAAGTATTTCAACTACACATTCACTCGGGGGAAAAAGATCCAGAAACCTAGTAGTTTTTTGACTGCGAGTCCCTAAAAAAGAAAATACCCAAATGCCTTTTGTGATTTAAATTCAAATTGTTTGTGTGAACGTGTATTCTCACAAGTGTGCGTATGTTTATTTATTCATCCTGTGTTTGTATTTTTTCATCTATCAAGACAGGAAGTTCAGGCTCCCCTCTTGGGGTCAGAGAAAACAAATGTGTGCATCTTACTATATTTTGAGGTGAAGAGGGCAGCAAGTTCCCCGAAGAGGGTTTTCGCTAATGAGCCAAACAAGGGTGAAATGAGTACACATGAGAAGTCTAAAAAGAGAGTGAGAGAGAGAGGTGTGTCTGGAAAATAATACATGCTACATAAAGTGTCTCTTTGGTGGTGGAACATGGCTTTATCTATCTTGGAGGGAGGAAACTGGATCCACGTCAAGGCCAGCACGAAACCACAAAATAACTTCAGCTGCGTCCTTTCATCTCGTTGGAATGCATAATTATGCTGCCGGCTGATTATGAAAAGGTGAATTTGTCTCCACAGCAGTAGTGAAGCGAACCGTTCTCCTCCCTGTGCCCTGCGTCTCTCCACATTTAAAGAGAACCGTGAAATTAATATACGGATGCCGAACATATCCACTGAATTACAGGCGTGTGAGGGCTTCGGGAACCGGTGCTGTTAAAAGTATAAAATAATCATACATTTGGACTTTCTATCTACCGGTACTCGCTGGATTAGTGCAACAGATGTGTGTCTGAGGGGGGAAAGGACCTTGATTTAGCCTTAAGCCCCAAGGGACCAAATATGGTCCTTTTTAAAAGAAAATATTAAACTGTGTAAAGCATTACAATAATCATGAACAAATATATTGATGCTACACATCAAATTAATCAAGAGAACCTGGGCTACAATAATTAGTCAGCCATTTCAACACAACGCAAACACCAACTAAAATAGTTATTAAAATATCAATCATAATTTTCCCACTCGGCATGTTTCCGTAACTAGCAACCTGTAGCTTGGTGCTATCAGAAAAAAGAAGATGTCAAAAAGCAAGACAACTCCACACAGATTCCAAATATATTCACCAAATCCCTCTGCTCCAAAGCATCACTGAGATATGAACCAAAGAACACAGCAACATGAATCGTTCCGTTGCTTATGAATATTGAAAATATTGCATATTTTTTTTAGCCATAAACTGAACACCATAAGTGTATTGAACACCATAAATAATATACAAGTGAAATATAAGGTTTGGTACATGAGAAAATGCAAATGGGGTTAGGGTTAGGGTTAGTAAAAAAATATTCGCCTGAATTCTTTCTGTACTAAACCCTCTCTAACTTTGTTCTGCTTCACTTTTTCAAAGTCAAACTTTGCAGAGGGAATGTTTACATATTGTGTTATGATTTTTGAGAGAGTTAGACCTTAGTGAGACATCATTTCAAAGAGATAATCATCCTGAAATTGTTTTTTTTTTATATTCGGACATGAAACTTCTATTTTTGCTGTGTTTCAATATTGATTTACTCTTAACCAGTAACATATCTACACATCTAAACAAAAGCTCACATGGGTTGCCTTTATTATAACACCAACATTATTCAAATAGCCCTTGTGGTTGCAGAGATAAACCCTTTTTAGGTTGGGTATGCAATTTCGAGCAGAATCCTAAAAACTGCCTTGGGGCTTAAAGGGTTAATAAATATTTTTTAAGTGAGCATTCAAAGCACAACTCAATACATTCTCAGGGATTTTGCGTCTCGGCTTATATCCAGAGTGAGTGCTGTGCAAATGTTGTATAGAAAAAAGCTATTTGGACTCAACCCAAGACGGACAAGTAATCATGAATACAGTTCTCAAGAATTTAAAGTGTACAACCTTTCAGTCACTGTTGGCGGTGACTCATGTTTTGATGCTGGAAAGGTATTTCATGTGGATCAAATTACAGAGATGAATTTACCCTCCACAAAACCCCATCTAATATTGTATTATGTCTAATAGACAACCCGGGGATGACCTTTTGGTTGCAGAAGATATCTGATAGTATTGAATTGATCTATGGGGAAACTCTACTTCTAACTGTACTTCTGACTTTATTTATTTATTCTCTAAGTAAACATTGTAAACATGAGTTTATGGTCTTAATCGCTAGTTTAAAGTCTTCTTTAATAGAGCATGATGTTCATTTAGTAAATGATGGTCCCATTTAGAGTAAAATAGACCATAAAGCAGGCTATGCTTTACCATGTTGGTTTCTGGTCTGAGAGTTGTACACCTGTTACTCTTTGGCAGTGTGTTTTTAGTTCATGAAAGTTGAATGCAATATTTTGGTTTCCTTAAAAATGTTGTGTGTAGAAAAGATGGTGTTGTCTAAAACTAATATGGCGATGAACAAAATACTGTCTATAAAACCAGTCCACAAACCAACGGGTCACGTCACTGTGAAGACATCCCCTTCTTCAGACAATTATCTGTCATATTTTAGATCAAAATATTGAATAATCAGACAGTTGCTGCTTTTTGAGATGAGAAGTATTTCACATCTGTAGATCCGGATGTCCTTATAGCTTAACGTTAGCTTAGCAGGTGCTGTTTGTTGTGTTTCTCTATCTTTGGATTGAGCCTATCCAGCTGTTTCCTCCGATGTCAAGTCTTTGTGTGCAAAGCTACGATTATCTGGCTGACTTTCCATATATAAAGGTAAGGCATCTAACGTCTTCCCATCTAACTCTTTGCCAAAAAAAGAAGGAAAAAAAAGCAAATAATATGTCCCCGAAATGCCAAACTTTTCTTTAACCCTGCTTCGTGCTGCGGCTTCCTCCACCAACCCCCAAAAAAGGCTTTGGTATTTTCGACACGGCTAAGATCCAACGTTCTGCATAGCTATCTCTGATTTCTGCATAACACTGTCTGAGTGTTTATGCTGGAGGTTAGCTTGGATTCTTTGAAAGAGGAGCCTTCACCGCCAAGTCCAACTGAAGCATTTATAATTGACCAAGGTGGAAGAGAAGCTCTGCAACGGACACAAGGAACACAGAGACCCGTCGAGTGGCAGTTACTCTGGTAGACGTGATACATTACTGTTAGGTTGTAATAGTATATTTTGATAACATCGGCAGAGGTCTTATGATTTAAATTAATACATATAGAAAGATATTATAATAGTACATATTAGGGGGAATATTTATATCGTTATTAATGTATTATGAAGCATAGGGGTAATGTTTACTCTATGCAAATGTAAATGGCAAGAATGAATGTATGTTCATGAGAGTGACTATGTTATTATTATGTTGTATTATTATAGATCGACGAAGCCGGTTGGAATCCGTGACGTGACTTACAATATCAAGGGACTTTTACTGTGAAAGTTACTTTAATGCTGACAATAACAAAGACAGGACTTTTATTGTGAAAATACTTGACCGGAAATGACGTTTTGACCCTGGGCGAGTGACAAAACTCCACGAAGAAGACAAATCATGCCTCTTTCTACAGGTATCCCCTGAGGCCGGAAGGCTGAGGGGGCGGAGGAGCCGGAAATCGATTTACGTGAGCTTTGATTGTTCGTTCTACACTTCCTGCCATTAAATGTTGATAACTTAATTCACGCGCGTCTGGAAGCCTGTTTTCCACCATCTGCGAAGTGCCCTGTTTCAGAATACCTTACAATTGCTGAACGCCCTTCGGCAAGAGAAAATCTTTTACTCCATCGAGAGTTGTGTCTCTCCTGCTTTCTCTGTCCCACGCACACACACACACACACACACACACACACACACACACACACACACACACACACACACACACACAGCAAACAGAGCTCTTCGTCTTTACCTCAGCGAAGGCTCAGCGACAACAACGAGCCACGCCGGCGCATGAATCCTTCTCGAGGCTGATCTTTAAATCGGTTCATTCTAATGAAAGGCAACAAAGAGAGCGCCACGATGTCACAGTAATATTGTGAAACGATCACGACCGCTTAGCAGCCACATTGCACAAGGACTATTTTTAGTTAGGAAAACCCTTGGTTGGGTTAAGAAGAAGAAAAGACCATGGTTTGGTTTTCATATGTAATCTATACATCATTAAAATACATAACATAGACTTTTTTGTTTAAATGGACACAGATATTAGTTTCCTGGCCCGCGTATCCAACCCCATCCATCAGCTGGTGTCATCCAGCACACGTAGCTATACCTGCGTAAAATAATGTGCAGTAACTCATAGATATATCACACAATGTTTCCGGATGTCATCCACGTAATTTTTGGTTTGAGAGGAGGTCGCTGGGTCCAACAAACAGCGACCTTATAGGCAGAACCGCTGTTTATTCCTTATGTTAAATGCAAAGTCAGCGTTTTAATTTAGTCACTCTGCGTACTTCCGTGGTTATTTCAACCCAAACAAGGATCTATTCCCAAACCCAGCGAAGTGATTTTGTTGCCTAAACCTGAGTTTCCTGTCAAGATAGAAGTTAACTTTGAAATGGAGGAGTCGCAGGAATTCATATGAACCGTCTGAGGATTCGTTGCATCGCTCCATTTAGTTTACATTTCGTGGGAAAAACAGACATGAGACCGACTATTCAAAAGAAAGATGCATGACGGTTCAGTCTAAACATAAAACGTTAGGCCGGTTCGGGCATGAGCCAGACTGTTACGGAAACGGTTAATAAAATCATCAGTCAATAAAACCACCAATGAACGCCTGTCTATCTGTAGTGAACACTGGCATCAGGGACAGATTAAATACATTAAGTAATAAAAAAACACTGCAATATAAATGGAGGAATTTGTATCGTCTTGATAAACTACTTATTTTTGTGTTCAGAGATTCTCCCCCGTGGGGGAGGGGGTATTAGGAGAAAGGGAGTTTAAACACAGGGAAAACACACACACACACACACACGCACACACACACACACACACACACACACACACACACACACACACACACACACACTATATTGTTCTTCCTCCTCTCTCGTGCTATCTCTCGTCGTCCTCTCCCTGTGCTGTTCCTGGACAGTCTGTCCCTCTCAACCTGTCCCTTACTCCTCTGTCTTTTCTCTCCTACACCGTCACCTGTCAGCGTTTATCTCCATCGCTCCGTCTCACGTTAGTGTCTGTGTGCCCCCCCCCCCCCCTCCATCCCCCTCAGACTCTGCTCAGCCCCTTATGGTTTTCATTTCCTTTCATGTCCTGTTGCTCAGCTCGATTCCGGAAAGGGATTAGGACAATAACGCAATAATCTCTCCATTAAATGGGGAACCGTACCTATTGTACACATCCCTGTCTGTGTACAGATCTTGCACTGCATTTATGACAAAGGTTGGATCAGACCTTTCGTGGCTCCAGAGGGAGTCGCATGAAGTCCGATTTTGATGCAATAGTCAAGATAAAAACTCTCCATTGTGAGTCAAACAATATAGTTACAATGATAAACTAGTGGAGTACTCAATGCTGTTTCTGTCTTTCTCTTGGGGCTGTAAATAAAATAAAACATTTAAAGCGTGAAATATCGTCTGATGGAGCCAGGTTTCTGATCCAGGAAACGTCTGGAGATATTAATATTCAAAACCAATGACAACTTAAACCAGCTCTGACGTGATTGACAATGATTGCCTGCGTTTGCAAAGCCTAATATAGCATATTCCTCATATTCCAAGTCCTGTAGTTTATCTTGCTGCTGTAAACACTCCAAAAAGCACTAAATCTCTTTAATGTCCTCTTGCTGGAGTGTCCGTGTAAACAGCACCACGGGCGATGATCTAAAAGTAAATCACTAATAATCACTGTGTCTCTGTTGGTGGAGACATCTCCCAATCTCACCGCATTCCTGTAAAGGAGCCTTGATTTCTTTCCCCGGTGCGATGTTTGGACGCTCTGAGTCGTCGCTGAACTGGAATGCTTGTCTGTCTGTTTGCAGCTGCGGAAACAACACTGAGCCGCAAGTACATCGTGTGTGGGGAAACTTCCACTCATAATATAAATAATCAGAAGAAAGCAACAGAGCGGCTTTCAAAAAATCCACCTCAGACCCTGTGATGCCATCGGACGTCTGTCAAAGCTGCGGCACCAATGTGAAACCAAGGGACTTGGCACCAAGTTATTTCTAATGAATGCATCTTTTGTCTGCAGATATCACGCACCGTGCAACAAGAACACAACAATCAGAAAGATGAAATGGCCCTGTTCGGTTTAGGATACGCTCCAAATGTTACGCGGAGGTTACCAAACATTCAGACAGCTTCCCGTGACCCTTGCAGCTAGAAGGGTTTAAGGCAAAAAGAGGGAAATTCTGACCAACATTATATACTTTTGTAATTAATTAAAATATATTTTATATTAAAAGATGAGGTTTTTATTGGATTAAGGAGGGCCCCAGAGACAAATGATAAAAAGACATCTGAGCCTTAGGATTTCCTTCTTATTTAGAAGTCAAACCTCAAATGCGGAAATTAAACCTGTATCTCCTGAGGCTAAAGTATATAAAATACTTCACGGTAATAGGACATGTCAATGTTAGTGGTATTATGGCAGGGCTTTGTCTTTAAACCTTTTTATTTTGCTATTATTTTTATTTGTTGGCAAGCACAGAGGTTCAAAATGAAGAAACAGTGACTCCAGTAACGTTCCACTTTCGCTGAGAGATATAGGACATTCAGTGTGTGTGTGTGTGTGTGTACCCATAACATATGCACATTAATATACACTATGTGTCATCTGATAAAACACAAGGTGCACTCCTCATTGACTAATTCTGACACAGACGAGATACTTCCAGCAACAGACAACCAAGTAAAGACAATAAACTTCATTTAGAAAAAGCTTTGTCATGTTTCATCCATTAAGTTACTTACTGATAAACTGCTGTAATGTTCTGTACCCCCTTACATTTCCCAGAATCCCTTTGGAAAACACCCAAGGAGTGGTCATTTTCGATTTAGAAGCATAAGTGCTTTTGAATTCCTGGTGGATTTATTCCGCTATGATGTTAAAGCTTTGCACAGAATAAACGAGTGTCTCTAAAACCTGACGTACTGACATAAAAACCTGTTGAAACATCTTCGATCAAACTCCCCTGTAGATGCAAAAAATATCTATTGTTTTGATGGCTGGTTCGTATCAACCACAATGGCGGGGGGGGGGGGGGGGGGGGTTAAGGAAACCATAAGGATTCTCAGTGTACTTGTATGCCACTCCCCATCCTCCAACCTCCCTGTGAGAGTCATAACGCTCTCATGGGATCACGGGATGATGGGAAACCTAAACATTGCTGTTTTGTCACACCAGATTTAGCTCCGTTGGCCATTGCACCCAGTGAAACGGGCCGCAGATGCAGCTGTGACGTTTGTCGCGACCCCGGAGGTCATCATTGTTTGGGGTACTTTTTTCCCATTCGATGTCAGCGGAGTGGACGTGCAAATTTGCCTCAGAAATGCTGTAATTGGATGCAGTAGCTTTTGGCTAAGTATCAAAGTTCATTTGGGAAATTACAGACACACGGAGGGAAGAGATGCTTCGAGGAGCACAGAACAAAAGAAGTCTGGACGAGGAAAACCTCGATGAAGAATAACCTCTGAGGGGACTGGAATTATTCTAGTTTAATAATATTTTGTTTTCTTTTGTTCTTGACAGCAGGTCAAGAACAAAAGAAGATTTTTTTTTATTAAACTAGAATAGGCACTCGGTAGAGTGCATACCTTCGCATATCACAATATTGGACATTGAATTATGAACATGTTGTCATTAGTTGCATGCCAAATGGATACAAATTGACCGTGCTATGGTAAAAAGAAGATGTTGACCTTTTCATGACCTTGACCCGATCGATCCCAAAATCTATTTAAATGGTCCCCGGATAATAACCAATCATCCCACCAAATTTCATGCGATTCGGTTTAATACTTTTTGACTTATGCGAATAACACGCACGCACGCATACAAATATACGGAAATCAAAACATTATCTTCCGCATTTTCAATGCGAAAGTAATTATGTACTTTGAAATATTGAACGTTGTGCTGCAGATGGTAGTGTTTGGCAGACGTGATGAAATACCAGAAAGTGTCACGGGTTCACACCGGCAGCTCAAGCGCAGAGAAAGTCTTCGACTCAGAGTTCAAGTAGCAAAAATGATTTACTTGATCAGATAAGCAATCGTACACGAGGGCAAAACACACAACAATCTGACAGGGGACAAAGCAAAGACTGGGAGAATATATAAGGTGGGGAAACACAGGTGAGGGAGATCAGGAATCAGTGAGACGGGAGTGGCTGGGGCAGGTGAGGACAATGACAATCAGGAGAGGCTGAGGGCCGGTGAAGGGGAGGGCCAATTCCTGGGGAGACAGACACAACATTAACAGGGTGTTACAGAAAGACGCTGCCAAAACCAAAAGGGATCAAAGATGCACAGCCAATCCCTCCAGAGGTGACCAGGAATGAGAAACGATGGTCTTAACCTGACATTTCGACCCGCCGCAGAAGCAGAACAACAAACTAGGACTGCAATTAACAAGTATTTTTTTTCTTAGTCACTGATATTAATTCACAAAGTGAATGTCTTTGAACAAAACCAGCAAATGTTCTTCTTTGGGAAGCTAGAAATTGAAAACATAACACTAGAATTGACAATGTTGAATTACTATAATTAATTAATGTCCTGTAAATCGTGCGTTCCCTCCACTAAGCTCTTTAAACTACAATGTATACTATATTATCAGAGTATTTGCATTGTTAAAGGAAAGCATTGACACCCTAAAAGAATACAAACATGACCTCTCCATAACAAGATCTGAATTCAAAGTATTGAAGTATTATCAGCAAATGTTCTTTAAAAAGTACACACTCTGGTTAAAAAAAGTCTCCCGATGTTATATTCTTCTTTATGACATAAGCTACTTTACAGTTGGGTCATTTTGTCCGGTGGTTCTCAACAATGGGGGCCAGGCCCCTTAAAAAGGTCACAAGATACATCTGAAGGGGTCATAAGGTGATTAATGAGGTGGTAAAGGAGTGAATGCAAATAAAATGTAATAAATGTTTGACATTTAGTGTACTATAGAGTAATTATACTTCTTTGGGCCTCAAACTGTTATTTAACTCGTCTGAAAAGTTCTAGAGGGACAAAGACCTTTTGATGTAACCGCTAACGACCATCCATCATGACAAGGGGCCCCCGACTACACACAGATACATTATAAGGGGTCACAAGCTAAAATATTTTTGGAACCACTGGGTTCATCTTTACCAATTAATTCTATTTCTTAAAAGGTATCATGTGTTTTTTTATGTAAAATCATCATTACCTTCACATTGAAAATGCGAAAGGTAATGTTTTGATCGCCATGTATTTGTATGCGTGCGTGTTATTCGCATAAGTCAAAAAGTATTAAACCGAATCGCATGAAATTTGGTGGGATGATTGGTTATTATCCGGGAACCATTTGATTACATTTTGGGATTGATCGGGTCAAAGGTTAAGGTCATGATAAGGTCAACATATTCTTGAATCGCATGACATTTGGTGGGATGATTGGTTATTATCCTGGGACCATTTGATTTGATTTTGGGATCGATCAGGTCAAAGGTCAAGGGCAAGGTCATGAAAGGTCAAAATACAATTTTTACCATAGTACAGTCAATTTGTATCCAATTGGCATGCAACTAATGCCAAAATGTTCATAATTCAATGCCCAATCTTGTGATATGCGAAGGTATGCGCTCTACCGAGTGCCCGTTCTAGTTTTAAACCTGCAGTGCTATTTATCAGTCTAGACTGTTTTGGTATGAGTTGCCTATACTTTTGGAGATATTGTCTGGGGAGATGTTTCGGCTTGTGGGGCCTAAAAAATACCCGTTCACACCAGGCCATCTATACCTGCCAGACCTCGCTGTGAGCGACTTCATGGAGGATCTATTTTCTGTTTCACTCATGAAACTGCTGGCAACGCGCTCTGTGGACCAGGTTGATGTATTTAATTTAATTTGTGTTGGTGCTTGGAACAACACAAGCCGAGTGCCATCTCGTCTCATATATTTAGAGGGAAGACAGACATCTCTCTAGCCCGACGTCTCCAACAATGCAGACTGATGAATAGCACCACAGGGAAGAGGAAACATACTGTGTTTGGAGCAACTCTTCCTGTATGTTCAGTACTTGGGTCCATAGACATAATTGGTTTCCACCATGATGAATTCCTCTCTTAAACCATCTATAACAGCTATTACCGCTCGGGTCCACCTCCCGCTGTTCACCAACACATTCAGCAGCTCGTTCAAGCGGCCTCTTCTCGCCTGCCCAACGAGAACAGAGTCAGTGAAAGTCACTTAGAGATTCAGGGCTGATGGATTCAGGGCTGAGTTCACCCTGTCGGCTTCCTCGAGTTCCCTTCAATAAATAAGCTGCTGTCGAACTGTCGGAGGATTACTCTCACAGCGGTCTAGGGAGAAAAAGAGTGTGTGTGTGTGTGTGTAGCCAGGGAAGGTGGAGGAAGGATGGAGGGTGGGTAGGGGATCTTCCTCTGTCGTCCCGCAACCACTTCCTCCCTTCTCTCCCATCGGTCCCCAAAAGGTTAAAAATAGGCCATTGTTACACGTACACAAAGAGACATGGAGGGGACTTTGGTAGTGAAGGGACCTAACTGACATCCCTAAAGTGCCTTGAGTGCGTTGTAAAGCGCTGTATATATAACATGTATTGTTGTTATTATTGTTATCCTTATAGCCTTTTGATATGGACAGGTCAGATAATCAAATGTTTGCTATTCCAGAATTAAGTCTGAAATCTTGTATCTGAACTAGGGCTTCAATTCATGATAATGTTCTGATATTCACATGAAACTACAGCTGGAAACAAAGACGAATGTGAGCAATGCATGATGTGTCAAATATGCTGTGAAACCAAAACAATTAGTTGTAGCGGATTAAAAAGATTTTGCTTAGAATTCTCTGTAGGTTCCTCACTATGGAGTACAACACATTTCACATCATACCCATTTCTGATTCAATGTTATATATATATATATATATATATATATATATATATATATATATATATATTTTTTTTTATATATAATTTATCTTAGGTATATATACGTACCAATAATTAGATTCAAATAATTGTCTTTATCAAAACAATCCTGTAATGACTACAAGTTGTTAAATTCCAGGTTTAAAGTGGCCCTTGAAGAAATAAGGACGCTTTGCACCTTTATAGATCAAATGTTTTTGGAGGCAGTCTCCCAGTTGAGGTGTTAAAGCGGTGTATCTATCTGGAACATTAGTTGATCTGCATGTTTACGATATTTATACAATAGGGTTGACTATGCGTCAGTGGGTAGCAAGTCCGTCTTTCAGGGGGTTGGAGGTTCGATCCCCGCCCTAGTCGATGTGTCCTTGAGCAAGACACTTAACCCTGAATCGCTCCCTGTAGCTGTGTCTACGGTGTACGAATGTAACAGGATTGTAAGTCGCTTTGGATAAAAGCGTCAGCTAAATGACATGTAGTGTAATGTAATGTAATATACAACGATACATAACGGAACGTGGGCCCTTGACCCTGTTGGGTCCTGCGGATCCCCCTCGAGGGCCGGCACACCAACACACACCCGGATTTACGACACGAAACCGAGCTGTCCGCATATGAGTGATGGCGGACTTGGTGATTTTCCCATAGCTGGACCCAGATATAGCTCCTGCAGCTTGGAGCGGTGCCATGCAGTGTCTGTGTGTGCTTCTTGTCCCCCCGGTGTGGGGAAAGGAGGGGGGGGGGGCAACAAAAGCAGCACGAGCCGTTGAAGAACGGAGAAGAGAGGCATCGCTCCCTCGACACAACGGACAAACCGTGATACAAGAGCAAAATCTCTCCTCCCAGACAGCTGACTGTTGTTGCTTCATGTGGGCCATGGTGAGACACCCCCCCCCCCCCAACGTCCCTCCAACCTATCAGTCAGTGTGGGAGCCAGCACACTCTGAGAGTTCTCAGACGTGGTCAGCCTGACACCACATCCATCACTAAAGTATCAACGCTTATTATCTTCATTTCATCTCACAGAGGGCTTTCTTAAGTCGAAGTCTTGCTTGATTTGTTAAAAAAAAAAACTCCACGAGGTGTCTCTCACTGTGGGAGCGCTCTTGAATCCCTATGAAAGGAGCGTCCATATTTAGATTTTCTGCAGCTTTAGTGAATAAAGATAAACACAATGGAAGGAGTTGATTATCGATCACAGGGACTGAAGCGTGAGACGGGTCCACATCATTCAATGGTGCAACATCTTTGACACTGTAACTACAACCCTCCCCTGCAATTATTTGTGTGCAACCCTGACGTGTCAGTTATCGTGCCCCGAATCTAAAATAAGCACATGTTTTTTGTCAGCTTCTTGGATAGGGAGGGGGGTGTATGTTGGCTTGTTTGTGTTATGGGAGGGGGGGGCCATTGGGGACTGAAGTAGCTGCCAAAATACTTATTAATACACTGTAAGCTGCCTGGTAAGAGCATGCTGTTCCAGTCTAAACCCCAATGGGGGAGGCTTGGAGTAGGGGAGGGTGGGGGTAGGTGGGGTAGGGTAGAAGTTTCCCACGGACGGACGCCGGGGTCAGATCATATGGGCCAGGAATTCAGAAGTTAAGCGAGGAGCTGGTCTGAGATCTTTGTCCTAGGAAGTGGGGATTACAACTTTGCCACATTATATAGGTGGTGGTGGTGGTGAGGGTGAGGGGGTTGTTGGAGGTAAAAGGGTGTTCGTGAAGATGCAACACCAGAATGGAGCCAATTACAGACGGAAACACACACAAAACAAACATGGAAATAAAAGCTGCACTGGCGAATTTAGCAGTGTCAAGTGCAAGGCCAAGAAGGGTATTACAATAATACAAGCGAGTGTCACGTTAATATAGAGAGTGTAACACATACGATTACACACACACACACACACACACACACACACACACACACACACACACACACACACACACACACACACACACACACATATGTATATATAATAGTATACAGGTCTGCTTTCTATGTGAAACCAAGAGAACAACTCCTGCCAATGGAAATCACCCCAGAGAAATGCAAATTATGAGAGAAAATAACAAAGCCTGCTGGGGCAGGTTAAAGGTAGCGCTGTGTGTACACTGTCGTGCTCCCGTCATGCTCTCCCTCTATTTTTGTTGCTTTTGGTGCATACTGAATATCAATTGGACGGGTTGCTTAACATGCAAACTGCATCATTCTGTCAGAAATGTTTTTGTTTTTTTGTTGTTACCGGCATCAATGAGAGCTGAAACCCCTCAGATGTTTATATGTAGATATTATTCATAAGTAGATATATAATGCCAGTATAACGTCAGGTGACACAATAACTCTGATGTGACTCCTTTAAAAAGCTACTGTATTAGAAGCGGCCTGATTGTCGATTGAGCCCAAGATGACAGGAAATGCTCCAGTAAATGACTAAAATCACCTCCACACCCAACCACTCTTTCACCCTGAACACTGACCATGGGACTCTTCCGCCATCTGCTTTATTTGAAATTAGCGGAGATAATCACATTGACACTCTATTCAACTCTATATATGTATATTCATATATGTAAAAAATGCAACTGTAGAGGCAGGACACAAGCCAACTCAGGGTGTGTCCTTGCATCAACCTGCATTCATCCTCAATAATACACGTTACGACGCTGTGCAGAAATAATAATAAAGAAATTAAAAAAACACAGGTACATTATTTTGAATGTATTACTGTGAAAACTTTTACTCGTGTGTGCATGGCAGTCAATGGTCACTTCATGATGACCTTAATGTGGTTTGTGATAATAAAGACAGTTATATGCTGTTCCTATAGTCTTCTTATGGTAACTTCGTCCGATACTTACACACTTTAACATATATTTCAATACATTCCTTCATGAACAGTAATTGGAGTATTATACAAACGTTGTTTTATAAAAGTAGAAATATCTTCTAATAGCACTACCATTACTGTTTGTCGCACAGCCACAGCTCTCTTTCATCCGAACTTAAGGACACGTTTCAGGCGACCACGTTCAAGTGAAGCCTCAATAAAATAAAAGTGTCGCATGGGTTGTTCTGGCAGTCTGGCATCTTTTTTCTTTCTTTTTTAAAAGAGGAACAAAAAGCACGATCTTACCTTTTCACTGAGTTTCCCGTCAAATTGTCGTTTCCTCCAAATATTCCCATGCTCGCATGCTCCGCGCAGAGAGGGGTCTCATGCTGACCACCGGACAACACTGACCATCCTCGACTGCTTAGCCCGCAGTCGAGTTGGGCAAGTGGCAAATGCACATCGTTTCCGGTTGTAACTTTCAAAATAAAACTAGCCAAAGGAAGAAGCAACTTTAAAGCTACTTAGCTGCTGCCCTTTGATTGTTTATTCAGCACATACATTAGAAACATATGTTCTACTTTAGTCATCTTTTAGATTATATGTATGACAATGCAGATGCATTATTAAAAATAAATGTATAAAAATATGACAAATGTGACAATTTATTTTGACGTCGAATATTCTTTATTTGTTCGTGTTCAACGAAAAATCCTAATTAAGGTATTAAGAAAGAACCCAGCTATGTCACAACATATTCATAAACTAAGGACGTGTAAGAATATTATATATGATCAATAATCTGAATACCATTATTTATGAGACGAAGAATAATAATAGGAATACACATAATATAAGCAGCAATAACTATATTAATACTTAATATTACTTAGAAGAAGAAGAAAAAATAGCAATAATACAATCATTCTATTTATAATTATAATAATATAAATACGAAAAAGCAGTCGATATGTACTCTACTCTACTGTACACCAACAAGCAAAGCAAAAACGCTGCTGTTGCCAGTTAATTGTGACGCAATGTTAATTTGTTGTAGGTTTACCGAAACCAAATTCCACAGAACTCGAAATTCGGTTGATGGATTACAATGAGTCCCAAATGAAGAGACACTAATGATTGGTGTATTGTCTGCAGCCGCAACCTGAGGTCATTTTGCTATGGAATACAACAATGCCATCTACTGTTTGTAGTCGGTGGCAGCAGGACCGCAGTGTCTAACAATACAATAAATAGAACAATCTAAACACAAGAGAGACTACCAGGATGCTACAATGACATTCACATGAAACAGTGTTAAAGCTAGTTGAATACACAATTGTGTCATTTAAAGGGCTCTGTTACAGGTGTATCTTAGTCCATGGTGCCTTTACGTTTTGCGAGCAAGTACAGCATAACAAGTTTTGGTTTTAGTCCGATACAGACGCTGTTCCCTCGTTGTATTCTGTTCACGTGATAACTACAACACAAAGTGCGTCGACGGCACTTGAGGAAAAATCCCTTTGACGTAAGATCCATTCGGATTTTTAGAATACTTTCAACACGGACGCCGAACGCGTCATCGTGTTTACTGGCCGCCCATTGGTCCCCCCTGTCCCGACTCTGGTCCAATAACGACGCACAGGGGAGGGGGGAAGAAGCGTGCGCCCCACCTTGTTTCGATCACGTGACGTGAGTTTACGAAGATGGTGGAAGTTTATTCTTCCTCGAAGTGGAGCACCGTCTGAAACCTAAACATCCCGCAGCACCGAGGGCTCGGAGTTCACCGCGGCGTTTCCAGTTTTTTTTTTTTACAACCGTCTCTCGGTTCCGGGTAAGTTGTTACGAAAAGACCAGCTACAGCTCTCACCGGCGGTATTTGGCTGTTTGTTTCTTCTCTCCCACATAGCCGTTAGACTTTGAGATTTCCAGCCATGACGATGACACGAGCTAGTGTGCTAGCAGTTAGCCCGGCTGGGACGACAGCGGGCTGTCAACGCCGGTGACCGGCTGACATTCAACATGTTCTCGGCCTGACTCGCTCGCCCGCACCGCCGCTGCTTTAGCACCAGCGCGGTGAAGCTAGCTGTCTGCGGCTAACCGAGTTAGCGTTAGCTCGGTGTCCGTTCTCGAGTTGTCCTAACGTTATGTAAGTTGTGCCGACGTTCGTTGGTTTAGCATACCGAACAAAAATGAAGTTCAGAGGGTTGGCGTGAATGATTACGTCGTGCGGTTGTTGTCAGTGGCTAATAAACACGCCGACCGTCGATTAAAATGTAACTAGTTACGCTCCGTATTCTGATGCGGACAGAACAGTACGTCTAACTCTGTTATTATTAAATATATACGGTAGTTTGCTGGTCTCGCGCTCTTTGTTACGTTCGCTCGAATCACACACAATAATTATTGGGAAATAAAGAATATACAGCAGCCATTTCCACCCCAATGCAGTCCATTGCAGACATGATGTAAGCTAAGAAATATGTTTTGCTGATAGCAACCAAGGGCAGTGGTTGAACTTCTAGAAAACCGGAAATAAGTTAAAGACACAATGGGGGTTTATTGTCGCCGTTATTAGGCGTTAGCAACTTGGCAGCTGGTGTGTTGGTTGTGTTCGCAGCCAGTGTCACATTGTTGGTAGCTGCTCTTTACGCGGACGGCCCTGCTATTAGCAATGGGTTTAGCTTTAATAATAATTGAACATCTCTTGACCTGCTTTTTTATTATTAGTTTTAAAATCTGAAACCCTTTTTGTGATCTCATATTCATGACATAATATGCTGTTAAGGTGGTGTACTTACATTCAATCCATGACTTGGAAAAAGTGTTATTGCACTTATGTATGTATTGTCTGACGAATATCGTCAAACAAGATTTGTAAGTCCCGTTTCCTTGAAGCATCATAATACCTGTTATAGTCAGCTATCGCAAAGGTTTGTTTTGAGGATGTGCACCATTGTTTTGTACACTCAGTCGCGGTGTAAACAGTGTGTTTCCATCAGTTAAGCACGCCAATAACCTCAATGTTTTTGGAATATAATTTGACTGACCTGTGTTGCTGGTTGCAAATTAACAAAATCCAAGTCAATGCAGGCCATTGTGAAGTTTAATATTCAGCGAATAACCTCGTCTTCAGAACATAGTCGGCCTGTTCGTTAAGCTGCAAAGTCAGCAGTTGCTATAAATTATTGATGGATCCTGAAGCAGTCGCCAGAGTAAAAGTTTACTGAGGAGCTCCTCCACTTTCTTCTGCCGTGTGCGTACTGGATTGACTGAGGAACATTCATTATTCAGAGAAGCACTGACAAGATCTCAGGCTTACGTTTTAATTACCAGTTTAAACGGACCCTTCTAAAAATTGTAATAACAGACATAACGGCGTGACTCTCTTTCATTATGTTGTTTACACATGTGTACTTTATGGTTTTGTTTGCAATTAGGTATATTTTGGTTCTCGGGTAAAGAGGAGTGTAGACACAGGCTGTATTTTGGTGTCTCTAAAGTCAAGGATGCAGCGCATCAGCTGGTTTATACAGGCCACATTTCACAGGCTGCAGGCCTGACCTTTGTCTCCTTATATTACCGTGTAATGATGCCACGTCTCGTGTGTTTTCACATCACATTTCATCTGACGGGTTACTCTCAACAGAGTGGCCGGTTTGTTTCACTTTGTGACTAGTTCTCCATTTTTGGCCTTTATCTGTTCTGTTTTAGGACTAGGTCTTACAATCCCTGGTTGATTTTGCATGAGATGTGAAGTGATGTGTTTGGCCTTTATCTTGGTATACTGAATACTAATATGAACAGTTGAATGCTGTTTCGTTGTTATTTGATTGATTTCAGCAATTTATGAGTGTAGTCTCCCCATCTATTAAGTTTGATGCTCCGGATGGGAGTGTAATTTCATTTCATTCACTTTTGTCCGAAGGGACCTCTAGCATTTGGCCTCCAATGAAAAAAGGAGCATAATATCCGATACACATACAGCACTGGTATTTTCTGTATATAGCCGAGGGCTACATGGGCTATTATGGGGGCTTTGAGAGCTATGTTTGATTTAAAATGATTGCCTCATGATCCTTGCAGAAATGGCGCAAACCGTCTGTGCAAAGTCAAAGAAGAGAGTGCACATATTGGACGTGCACACAAGATCATTTAAGATGCAACTGCCAGGCAGGTCTTATAGTCAAATCAGCTGGCCGGTCCTTCTTTGTGTAGTTTTGTTTAAAATGCAGGTTTCTATTGAGCATTCAAATGTTAATTCTAGACTTGAAAATGTCAATATTATGACTAAAGCTTCAAAATATTCGGTACCACCCTTCCCGTTCTTGCATGTCTGTCATGTTGCTGCTCTAAATGATCTCACCTGTATGCTGCACATCTGCAGCAGTGGGGGAGGGATGGATGTGTCATCATCACCCTAATGATGTGTTGTCTGCGCTGCAGGCCTTCACCCCAGCCCTATGTCATGGCAAGTGGAGTCACCAAGACGGGCACTTCCAACGGTTACCCGATGAAGGCACAGCTACAAATCATCGGTAAGTCTTCAACATGAACAGCGGCCCGTTTTTTTCTTCTTCTCATTTTTAAATTCAACATGACGCTATGCACAGGGTTCGTACGGTCATGGGAAAACCTGGAAAAGTCATGGAATTTAAAAATGGTCATTTCCAGGCCTGGGAAAAGTCATGGAAAAAACTTAAATCGTAAAAGTTTTGGAAAAGTCATGGAAATTTGTTTAAATCACATGTTCATTTACGCCGAGTTTGAAATAATTAATGTATTTTTTTAACGAAAGACGCTCAAAATATAACCCAGCGATGGCTCTCAACACGCAACATTTTCTACAGTTTTCATGTTTAAACCGATATTTCAGTTTGATCGTGGAAATTTGGTTTAAAGTCCTGGAAATCCATTGGTCAAAATGTAAGAACCCTGTATTCAGTAAAAAGATGATGATAATAGGTATTTCTTTTTAACATAAAACTGAAAATCACACGTTTTAAGATCATACGGTTTATGATGGCTGAATTCTATTCACCTGCTTTAATTTCAGTGTCCTGCTATTGTGCGTGCTGGACCACGTTCACACTATCATATGGCTCACTAGGACTGAATAGGACGGAGCCGTCGTTAATGTTATGTAGTAACACCTATGCTTTCCCCTCACCATAAATGTGACGTGGGCCGACTCCTGTGGGAACTTAATTGCAGTCATCTTCCCCTGTGCCGACCTTCATTTAAAAAGCGTACAAAGTTGTTGTTTTGACCATTTGTCCTTTTTCTTTCTGCCCCAATGTGACTCGACTCTCCACTGGCTCACTTTTCCTCTTCCTGTTCCAGTGCTGTCGGCGAAACTCAAAGGGAACAGGAAGAACTGGTTCGGTCCCAGTCCCTATGTGGAAGTGACGGTCGACGGACAGTCCAAGAAGACGGAGAAGTGCACCAACACCCACAGCCCCAAATGGAAGCAGCCGATCACTGTGTGAGTCAAACGATTGCCTGGATTGCGAGCCCCGTTTCATCGTAATCGTGTTTATGATAATCACAATCAAATTATTCTATTGCTTCTATAAAAAAAATGCAAATGTTGTGGTGTTTAATGCTGGGATATGCCACATAGGGCACACAGAGTGAATTCTAATGTTTGATTGTTCCCAGAAAGCATCCTGAAGGCAATTTAGTCGGCTTTGATAGACATCTTGCCCCAATTATTCTTCTCCGTAGTGTGTTAAATGTCACCAGTCTGGTATTCCAGGCAGCTCAGAACGACCCTAACTGTTAAAAAACTAAAGTTCATTTCTCTGGTTCTAAGTCCTGGCATTGCACTTATTGAATTACAAAGCTCCTGTTTTTTTGCTTCAAGCCTATATTGACGCAGTGCAAGAAGTGCGGAAAGGTTCTAGCTTAGTGGCAGTTTTTATTAGTATACATTAGTATACATTAGTATACAAACTCAACTTGCTCATCAGGAATGTTGCCATGCTTTTGAAATCTGGCAGCGGAAAACGTAGGCGAGCAGTAAACGGCGCAAGCAGCAGCCGGGCAAGGGACAGCCCAGGTGTACCAACGAGCCCGCCAATGTTATTGGTGCATACTCATTGAGTACAACCAGTGTATTTACTTTGGGTGGATGCAAAAAGAAGAAGAAACACTGCTGACTGTAGTGTTTGGCGTAGCGACTAATAATTTCCTAAGAAAACTCTCTGGACTATGAGGAGGTTCTCCAAAAGCACTCAGAAAAAGACTTCCTTATTCTTAGTCAGAATTGCTGGTGTGACATACAATCCTCATTAGGAGGGTTTTCCTGCAGCGCTTTGTTTTAACGAGTCACCGGGACTTTGTTTTCAAGAAGAATTTTCTCTCTCGTGTGACATTACATTAGTATTACATGTCATTTAGCAGACGCTTTTATCCAAAGCGACTTACATTCAACCAAGAAGAAAGAAGAAAGTAAAACTACAAAAGTAGCATAAGTAATATCAATAAGTGAGCGTTCGTACGGTCATGGAAAACCTGGTAAAGTCATGGAATTTTAAAATGGTCATTTCCAAGCCTGGAAAAGTCATGGAAAAAACTCAAATCATAAAAGTTTTGGAAAAGTCATGGAAATGTGTTATAATCACATGTTCATTTATGCCGAGTTTTAAATAATTTATGTTTTTTTTTTTTAAAGAAAGACGCTCAAAAACGTAAATTTTCTAAATTGTTCATGTTTATACCGAGATTTCAGTTCGGTCGGGGAAATTTGGTTTAAAGTCATAGAAATGTCAAAGGTCAAAATGTGTAAGAACCCTGATGAGTAATCCCATAAGTAATTATTTATATGCCATTTAAGTGCCACTAAAGTGCTAATCTGTTTTCATTCCGGATATAGTTTGAAAAGATTTTAGTTTCTGGCGGAAGGTGTGTGTGTGTGTGTGTGTGTGTGTGTGTGTGTGTGTGTGTGTGTGTGTGTGTGTGTGTGTGTGTGTGTGTGTGTGTGTGTGTGTGTGTGTGTGTGTGTGTGTGTGTGTGTGTGTGTGTGTGTGTGTGTGTGTGTGTGTGTGTGTGTGTGTGTGTGTGTGTGTGTGTGTGTGTGTGTGTGTGTGTGTGTGTGTGTGTGTGTGTGTGTGTGTGTGTGTGTGTGTGTGTGTGTGTGTGTGTGTGTGTGTGTGTGTGTGTGCTCTCTTGCTTTTGGCCTGTCAAGGCTCTTCTGCTGTGCCCCGTGACCTTCTTAATATAGAGTCCTACAGTTTCTCTTGCCCCAGTTATTATGTAACAAGTGTTTACTATGGGGTGTAATCGGACCTGTGCGTGTATTTTTTTTTTTTGTTGCTCGCTAAACGACTGTCATATTGCTGGTTACGGAGCCTCGGTGTCCCTGAATAGCCTCTGAGCGGCATTGTCCGCGGGTTGCTTTCACATCAAGAGAAAGACTTTTGCTGCTCGCACAGCCCCGGTGGCTGACACACGGCCGACCCCGAGCAGCTTTCACCTTTTTGAATCCGCGAAAAGAACAGTGGGGTGTCGTCTGCCGAAAGCTCCGCCACATCTGGGGTCGGGGAGGCGCTCCACTGAAGTCAAAAGTTGATTTTTATTCCTTTTTTTTCCGGCGAGCGATATCGCTTAGTTTCGCAAAAATATAATTGGAATGAAACTCTTCCGGCGGGCAAAAGTATCAACAACGTTTTGTCTGTCCCGACAGGATTGTGACTCCGTTCAGCAAGCTGGTGTTTCGCGTGTGGAGCTACCAGACCCTGAAGTCCGACGTGTTGCTGGGTATGGCCACGCTGGACGTCAGTGACACGCTCAAATCCAACGACTTTAAAAGTGGGTGTATCACACACACACACACACACACACACACACACTGGTCACAGTGGGGTTTTGCAAAGTGCTGACAAAGAAATCACTTTAATTCTGCATCCCAATGGAAAAGACGGCACAGGAAATACAACACACACACACACACACACACACACACACACACACACACACACACACACACACACACAGAGGCAAGTAAATACCGTCTCTCATAACCACAATCGTAGTAATTTGGCACACGTTTGAACACACACCTTTGGTTTAAAAAGGTCCTTGTTCAAAGCACACAGTTTCTTAAAGAAATACCGATCATGTGCTCCTGCAGTGTAATCCAAGTTGTATGCCAAGTACTTTCCAAACAAGTACATATTTGCTGAAATGTAACTATTTAAACGGAATATGCTCGCATGTCTGCATAAGAGCACTTGTATTTTTCGCAGTTTTTGGGGGATTACTGGCTCACGGGGGAGGAGGCATGAAAGGGAATGTTTCCTTCAAAGGTTCAAGGTCACGTCGGCGAAGTCATTGATATACAAATGATCATTTTGAGTGTGAACTGTTCTTTTTAAGAGACGCATTCAGTCGTTCTCATCTGTGTAGACAAGCATTGTTTTAGAAAAACATTTTCAACAAAATGTTCTGACTCATCTTCTATTTTCTAAATCCTTCTGGATGAGTGTGGCCCAGTTTCAACTGACAGCGTGTTCAGTAGTTGAGACTAACCAAACCTGTACTGGCTTTTCCCCACTTAAACTAAGATAAACGACAAAGGGCATCGCCAGTCTACGAGCAACCTCTGTTTGAGCTCAGAGGGAAGGATTTTATGTAGATATCGCCATGAAATGGCCAAAAAGGGTAGATCCATATCCGGAGCGTGTGCCATGTGAAACTGTCTGACATTAATCCAAACATTGAGCTGTTGTCTATTTCTCCCACTTACACCGGTTCTTCTTTTATTCATTTACAAACGGCTGTTTGAAATCATGTTTCCAGACGTTGCTTTGTCCACGCCAGAGGTTTGTGCAGAGACCGGTCTGGTGTGCGTCTGTTGTGTTGATCGTCGATGATAAAATGCCGATTCGACAACGTTTTGTTGTAATGGAAAAGCTTGAGGCTGTAAAGGCGTCTTCTAAAGATGCAGGAAGTATTTCAACGCATTTACAGAATGTGCTATCCGTTTTTTTTTTTTTTCAGAAAAAAATAAAATAAATCAATGATGAACTCGAGTTCACATTCCTGAGAGATTGCTATTTTTGTAATATTTTTTCCCCCACTCTTGCCGTGGTCGATTTTTGTGTTTAAAAAAAAAAAAAACCCTGTTGGTTAGTTTCTCACAAGGAATCATCGAGTCTCCTGCCTCGTCACTTTCTATGCATGCAACCGGGCTGATGGTGGGAGCGCTCAAATGCCAAACAGCTGATTGGTGTTCCATGACATAGCAGGAAAATACACACTGATCTGTAATTACATATTGCTCTGTAGACGTGAACATGAGCCCTCGATTACGTCAGCCTGAACAGGACCAGCATAGGTGTTGGAGTTTCTCTTGTTCTTCACCTTCACTTCCATCAATTCATTAGACTTCAAACTGAATTGGCCCTCCGCACAAGTATGGGACTGCTATTACCCGCATGTGATTGTCAATATTAATAGAATATTAGCAAATATAAAATCATTTCTATTTGCTTCCTGTCTTTGACAGCGATTGGCTCACGGTATGTCCCGGGTCAAGACATTTTCAGTTGACCATCTTGTGTTGTCGCCGTCCCAACGCAGTCTCCGAGGTGGTGCAGATCCTCCAGCTGTGTGCAGACCGAGACCAGTCGGATGTGGTGGGAGACCTGTCCGTCTGCCTGGACGGCATGACCGTCGACTCCGAGGCGTTCGCCACGGCCGAGGCCGACCACCACAGTGAGTTCCCGGCGTGCCACAAGCTGGACCTCAAAAGCCTGTTTGATATGGGGTTTTTATTGGTTTATTTGTGAAATACTGTTATGGGCTATACAAATAAAGTGAATTGAATTCTTTGCACTTTTCGAGTGAAAAAAAAAAAAGTAGCAAACCGAACCGATTCATGTTTTTCTTTTCTTTTTTTCTCTGTAAACAGCTGCTTTCTGCTTCATTCTTGTTCTGTGTTTTCACCTCAGATGCATCAAATGGGAATTCCCAGACCAACGGGGATCCGGCCGTAAGGTACGGCAGCTGCTTCCGTCTCCAGTCGAGTCTCACGAGTTCCATCGCTGGTTTTCTGCTTTATTTATCCTCGTTGAAACTCCTCCTCCTTCACAGGCAGAAGAGTCGAGACAGCTCCCCAGTGGTGGATGGCGTGGAGCACAGGTCCTCTCCCAGTGGCCGGAGGTCATTGAGCAGCTCGGGGTCTCCCTCGGGGTCATCAAGGCCTCTCCGACCTCCCAGGCCCTCCAGACCTCCACCCCCAACCCCGCGCAGACCCGCCTCTTCGCCAGGTCAGACATTTACTGAAGGCGGGTCCTTTGCTCTGCTCCAGACTCTGTGCAAATTGCTCTTTCATTACATCTACCGGTCCTCCTCAATAAAAAGTAGTGTTTTAGGTACACTTTAACCCGTAGTGATGTCTGATTCTTTCCTCAGCGTCTTCCAGCAACGGCTCTGCGCCAGCCGACGGCAGCGATAACCAGTCGGGCTCTGACACGCCGGTGCGAACGCCGGCTTCGCAGCCCTCGGCAGCCCCAGAATCGAGTCCATCGGCAGGTTCCGACAGGAACGCCGCGCCGGCCTACAACTCTGAAGCCGCAGCAACCAGACAGCCGACCAGCAGCGTCGCCCCTGCTGTAACCACTGCTGTCGCCCCTGCTGTAACCACTGCGGTCACAACTGCAGTCACAACTGTTGCTGTCCCTCCTGCTGTCACCCCGGGGGTCCCTGCTGTCACCGCAGTGGTCCCTGCTGTCAACGCCGGGCCGTTGCCCCCTGGGTTAGCTCTCTTCTTTTAAAATTATCTTAGCACTATTCATTTTTTGACCCAACCTTCACCGTATCCATGTTTCAGGTGTCATTAGTATGATCGAGTTAGCAGTTTTATGTGATCTCCTAAGGTCATGCTAAGCAATACTACAGTTATAGTGCCCAATCCAAACTACTGATCATATGTTTTGCATCATTGTGTGATTAATTGAGACAAAGACACAAGAGCAAGTTCCAAAAACAGAAACTTCAACAATCAATTAACCACTCTGCAGTGGATTAGATTAGTGTGTTCCAGATAAATTGTATCATCCTTGAGCCACAATGTAGAGTGCATCAAACTCTGGGATAACATTAACACCACCCCAACAATAAAACAGCAACGAGGCAAAGTTAAATCCCGCGGGCCATTTCTGGATACATAGAAGTGTGTGCGCCCGAAGAGGGGGAGATGGTATAATTTTAGCATCATAGAGGAAAAAGAAAATCCATAATAACCCTTTTTATAAATTCAAGTGTTCTGAGAGAAACCTTTTTTCAGCTCCTAGAAAATCTAGGCCATTACGGGAGTTTCTTGTCCAATCGACGGTCATATTAGAGGGAGTCTGTTCCCATTGATTGGTCTAGGAATCAAGACGCTTTAATAATCTGTATTCTCCCCGACTGGCAGCAGTATTACAATCAATTGGCGCACAAACCGGTGACGCGTAATGTCGTAATGGTACAGCAGTGAGGATTGTGGGATTTCTGGTCGGATTGGTTTTAGATGTCACTGGAATCCCTAAGGAGAGATCTAAAAAAAACACACAGTGACAAATGTACAGGTTGGAGCAATGTTTTCAAACTTGGAACATATCATCATGAAGAGGAACGAGTGACACGTCACCTGTAGACAGCCACACAGGTGTGACTGAGCATTAAGTGGTTGCGCGGCCATCGTCGCTGTCCTTTTGTCTCCCTCTTTGTTTTAATTCCTTCTGAAAACCCTTTTTGAGGCGTGTCCTCGTTGTGTCTGCATCGTGACCTCCACCGCCTCTTTCTTTTCTGCCTCTCAGTCGTCTGGTGACTCATGCTTGTGAGAGCGATGTCCATTACGGCTCTGGGCGCCGCGCACCATTACCCAATGCCCTTAACAGTTTTTTATTGCCGTTGTTTCAACTAGATGGGAGCAGAGGGTGGATCAGAACGGCCGGCTGTATTTTGTCGACCACGTGGAAAAGAGAACATCGTGGGAGCGCCCTGAACCGCTGCCCCCTGGGTAAGAAAAAATCCTTCCCTTTTTGATCCGGCTTTTCCTAAATGCAGAAGGCCCTTTCGCTTGAAGTTCATTGGATTCTGTTTCTAGAATAACATCTTTTTGGTGATCAAACGAGAGAGGTCTCTCCATCTTCATATACAGGGTTACTGGTTATGTCATTTACATGTACTGGTTAATTACAGTAGCTGCTGTCCGCTGTTCCTGTATTCCACCAACACAATCCTTCTGACAAGCAGTTTGGTTAACCTCATCGGATGATGATGATGAGGAGGATGGAGGATACCTGTCAAAGGCAGGGAAGACGAGTGATAGTTAATGAACGGGAGCTGTTCTTTGAATACTTAAACTTCTAGTACATCCTGCAGCTTCCCTTGCAAATTGCACACTATTGCATTCAATTACAACATACCACTTCCTCATAACGTGGCACTTTAAACTTTGACTCTCTTTTAAATCATGTTGGTCTGCAAAATGCAATCGGATGCAGCCAAGCTTCCTGGTGTTTTTGACATTCTATGTATTGAGACACTTACAAAATATTTTTTCTGCCATTCAAAGTAGTACGTGTCTAACCGTGCTTTCCAGAACACAAACTACCATACAAACACTATTTTGCAATATGAGAGCCAGCCTGCTTCTCGGACTATTCTGACCCACAATCCTTTGGGAAGCAGATATACGAGCAAGAGGGTCAAAGTTCACCGTGTCATGTTATGAAGGACCATCTCCTAATTGAATGCAACAGTAGGTACTTTGAGGGCAGCTGGTATTTTTGAGATTCCCACAATGCCTTTTGATGAAAAACTGTTTTGTGTACTTGCAAATGCTAGTGGGTATCAATTTTCACACGCAGTTTGGACCCAATCGATGTTTACACCGGATGGATGTACAAACCCTACAGGCGTTGTTGATTTTCAAAGTCCTGTCACTACAACCTCTTTGATTGTTTTAATTGTGTAATTTGCAGGGAGCGGCTTGCGGCTACATCCTGTGTACCGTTCATCCACCACATTGATACTTTACTTTATTCCTGAGCTGTGATGCATTTACTAATATCCAATGACACACACACACACCTGGTTCATTACATCTACCATAGTGGCCTCATTTCACTATTCTCTTCTTTCCAAACATGTTGTTGTGGGGTTTTCTCTTCCTCTTTCTTGACATAGCTAGTAATCAAATGTTTTATTAATTTATATAAAAAATGTATATTCTTAAACTCCACTAAGCTACACTTCACAGATTTCAATATTGATTTTGAGATTGTTGCATTCGGAGTCGGTCTACCTGTCGTCTCTCCTAACATCCTCCCTCTTTCCCTCAGCTGGGAGCGCCGTGTGGACCAGATGGGGCGGGTCTACTTTGTCGATCACATGACGCGAACCACCACGTGGCAGCGCCCCACGATGGAGACGGTGCGTAACTACGAGCAGTGGCAGCACCAGCGCAGCCAGCTGCAGGGAGCCATGCAGCAGTTCAACCAGAGGTTCATATTTGGGGTGAGACTTCATCTTACTCACCTGGTTCTGTATGTGGGAGTGGGTCACTGCAAAACAGCACCCTGATTCTCTTGTGAGGACACGGCCATGCCTCACCTTCACGAGTTCATGGGCTTCAACGGGGCGGCTGTAGCTCAGTGGGGTAAGGGGGTCGTCCTGCAACCCCAAGGTCGTCGGTTCGCTCCCCGCTTTCCCCATTAGTTGCAAGTGGAAGTGTCCTTGAGCAAGGCACTGAACCCCCACTTGCTCCCCGGGAGCATCACTGCAGCCCACTGCTCCTTCATCACTAAGGATGGGTAAAATGCAGAAAATACATTTTGTTGCATGTGTACCTGTACTCTTTGCAATGACAATAGATTGAACCCAAACCCAATTCAAGTGTTCAAAACATGTTAAACAAGTAAAAAAAAAAAGAATGTTTACACTGAATCCCAGTTTCTGTTAATAGGCAGAACGAGGTCATAGTTGAGTTAAAGTAATGACGTTGTCTGCAGCAACATGTTTGCGTTCGGGACATTTACGGTTTGTATCGAGCATGAAAACTGGCTCAGAGGTGTCACTTGGTTCGAGCTTAGTTTGTCTTTTAAAAAAAAAAAATGATTTGTTCTGAAAACTAAAGTCACTCACTTTCGTTTTTTGTTGTTCTATCAAATCTTTCCGACTCTACTCGCATGTGGGGTTTTGGTCCTTATGAATTGTTCTGACTCTCCTCTGTGTAGCAACAAGACCCGGTGTCAGCCACTCAGAATAAGGAGTTTGATCCCCTCGGGCCTCTGCCACATGGATGGGGTAAGAACTTTACAGCTTCTGATACCTGATTTAACCTCTCACAGTAATCATTAACGATCTAATAGCGTAGATGTAGATTGTATTAAATGTGTGTCAAAGTACTCCCCATTATTTTTTATCTCAAGAATTTAATCAATGTTTATTTTACTTTTCAACGGCGAGCCCCAAAAGGTTTCACCAAAGTTTTGTAATTATGAAAACATTACTTTTTAGCTTGGTGTTGTATAGAGGTGTGGCTACATTGATTAAGGCTACTCCAGGTGGCCTGGGAGGGAATCATAATATTCATCTAAACCCCCAATGTCTCAAATTCCTAAAAACTTTCAAAGGAAGTTTAAGGCTTTTTTAATGTATTCACCCAAAATGTTTTCTTTTAATGATAAGTTAAATAATCAACTATTTATTTTTGGGTTTTTTATTGTCTTTTCAGAAAAGAGGACTGACTCGACTGGTAGAGTTTATTTTGTACATCACCCGACGCGAGCGACACAGTGGGAGGACCCACGAACACAGGGGTCAGTTTGCCTCTCCCACCGCTGTCCTTTCACACAACGGCGCAGTAATCATCATCACTTTAGGTTCTCCTGAAACTATTCGTCACTAAATGTTGCTCTCATCTCATTTTTATACATTTTGTTTCCAGTTTGCTGAATGACAAGCCGCTCCCAGAGGGCTGGGAGATGAGGTTCACCGTAGACGGTATCCCCTACTTTGTAGACCACAACAGGAGAGCGACCACATACATCGACCCCCGAACTGGAAAATCCTCACTGTAAGTCCCTCAACTTTCTGTTTTCTTATTCCTCAAATTGATTGAGGCTTAAGCATCCCATAACGGTATTACTTTGGCATCAAGTAATCTCTGATCATGGAATATCGCCTCTCGACTACACAAAACAAAATTGCAGGAGGCGCACATCGCCATATTAAAAGCCATTTTTTTTCAAGCTGTTATTTTAAGGTACAATTGTTACATAGTGTTGCTTTAAGTGAAGTTTATTGTTTTTCTAATGGAAAACAAATGCCTAGCTTCCTGCACACAAAAAGATTACACAGCGTTTTAGCATCAAACCTGTGTAACAAAGGACTCCCCATAGTACCATAACGCTTTTAACAAACTAATGTTTCCTTGAGGGAAGATATTCTGAAAGGAATGTCAGGAAATCATTAAGAGGTTAAAACGGATGAAGAGAGTTCAGACTAATTATCTGGAGCGAATCTGGGCCGACTTGTCAGTATCACATAGTAGTAGCTCCTTTTTAAAATATAATATCTTGAATTCATTGTGCCAGAGGGGACATCAATAACTCTATGCCTGCAATCCTTTCCAGCACTTCTGCATGCCAGAAATAATGAACAGAGAAAACCAATTTGTTTGTGCCAAATAGGAAGCTGATGTTGAGAGAGTATTTAGTTGAGTTTAATCGGGATGTTGTTTTTTTTTCTACTTCTTTGTATCATCCGAAAGTATTTGACACTTAAATTATTGAGCATACAGCACCAGCAACTATACTCTACAAGGTTGTTGTGTTTAGGCAGATCTCAAAATGAGTCACGGTTGCTGAACTCGCTCTCTATTTTTAGAACTTGTGAACCATTGTCCCGATATGACTCACGAGTCATAGTGAGCATAATATAACTAATAATATAACTGGAGAGTAATTACCATGTTAACAAACTGTTTGAACGGGGATCTGAGTGTCACAATGTTAACTGACGTGAACTTAAAGTAGATTTATTATGCTCATTTCTCATACTTGTATTCTGGGTTGCTGCCGGAACATGTTTAAAGGCTTTAATGTTAAAAAAATATATATTTTTTTCTCATACCTGCCTAAATATATTTGTTTTCGCCCTCTGTCTCAAGCGCTCTGTTCAAGCACCTTTCACCTCCAGTGCTTTTAATACAAAATCATACTTCTAGTTAATTTGTGCAGATCCGATAAGTAGTAAGTCATTTTATTTTTTTTATATGGAAAGAAATTAAAAGCGTCTTTGAGTATCTTGAAAAGCGCTATATAAATCGTATTTATTATTATTATTATTATTAAATTGATAAAAAAGGTAAAATATAAATGTTTTACACATACTTTCATCCCATTACCATGGATACAAATCATGGATTAAACGTTAGTAAATATAAAAATGTATCCTGTTTTTAAGGTATGAAAACACATTACGTCTGTCTGTGCTTCTTTACCTTCACAGTGAAAACGGCCCTCAGATCACCTATGTTCGAGACTTCAAAGCCAAAGTACAGTACTTCAGATTCTGGTGCCAGGTAAGAGTTGGAGCGGTACAGCAGTCTGACACGAGTACTGGGTCGTTGTACTTCAGTAAAGTTCTCCTGGAGTGCGTGCTTCTCCTCCAAGCTTTATCAATCTGGGAAAAGTACATTGAGCGTCAGTAGATTGCTCGTTGAATTTAGATCGCCGTCTTGCGGTCGTGAACCTCTGAGTTTTTTAGTTAAACGGTTCATTGATGAAGTCCCTATTTGCATGTCATTGTAAATTTGTTTTGAAACGCTTTAGAAACTATAGGTCTTAAAATTGTTCATAGGATATTCAACCTCCGTTTCTTTACAATGCTTTTTAATATTTGACCTTTTTTTTTTTTTTTTTTTTTTTATAGTAGTCTCATCTCATGAATATGAGATATTTAATAATAATTAAAACCCTTCCTCGGCCTTGTGGAGTTTAGTTCATGAATCTTGACCGTTACACCTCCAGCTTCTGGGCTTAGGGGTTCCACTTGTTGTCTTTTTGGGATTCTCCTCAGTTTGTTTTGTTTGTGCGCCCCCCGGCGTTTCGATGGAGTACTGCAGCGCGCCTCCGTTCATGCTCGGAGCTAAACAAAGCAGTAGATATTTTGAGCTGTTGGACGTTACATCAAAGGTCACTTTGAGTGTTCACATTTCGGCACACGATTGCCCAATCCAACATGTCTTATGTCAGCTAAAAGCACATACCGGGACTACATTTTAAATGCCAAATTGTTTGGATTGGTTACTGTCCTGCACTTTGACAGTGATAAGTGCAATATAAATAAACTTTACTTGCACGCTTCTGATGCTTTTCCCATTTATTTATTTATTTATTTATTTATTTATTTATTTTCCTTAGCAACTGGCGATGCCACAACACATCAAGATCACAGTAACCAGAAAAACCCTGTTTGAGGATTCCTTCCAGCAGGTACAGCAGCCAGCCACGCCGCTTACTGAACACTGATATTTACAACTCCTCTAGTGAGGTCTGCCGCCTTGTTTGTTACACTTTTTTGTGGAAATCTCTTTTTAAAAATCTGGGTAATAATAACTAATACTAATTATTAATGTGTTATTTTAGAATGGTACATTCTTATTGCCACATTTACAATCCAACCTATTGTTTAGATGTTATCTCTTGTCAACTGTTATACCATTTTTTTTTTTGAACTGGTCCTCTTTATGACTTTGTTTTTCTATACTTGAACTAAACTAGTTTTTAATGTAGAGTTGTGTCCGTTAGATTTCTGTAGGCATGTGGACAAGACGAGTTCCATTGACATACAGCCCCCACATAGAGGGGAGCAAAGGGTTCAATGTGATTGGACAGAGGGAGGGCGGAGTCTCTTGGTCCTCACTAAACGTGACTTCTATGTCTTCACTCACACTGATATAGTTACTTGAGTGCCTTGCCTTAAGCAATGATGAATAGACATTACATTTTTTGGGGCAGTGATTTTGAGTAAGTGGTGGCTCTTAAGGTGCCCTTAGTTTTTTTTTTTGTTGGAAAACTGCAACATAGTTTAGGAAAATGTGCTTAAGCGATGAAGACAAAATCTATCCGACCATTCTATCAATACATTGTCTCTATTTTATATTTTAGATCATGAGTTTCAACGCTCAGGATCTGCGGAGGAGGCTATGGATCATCTTCCCGGGAGAAGAAGGCCTCGACTACGGAGGCGTTGCCAGGTAAATGTCTTATTTTATTGAAGTTCACTTGGTCCTTTTAATATTAAGATATTGCGACTAAATTAAAGGAAAAACATTTCTCTTTTCCTAAACCTTTACATCAAAATTCCCTTTCCATACTGTTTTGAGAGGCTTATTTCTTAAATGTTTTAACACAAATTAGTTTACTACTCCTCCCGTTTACTACGCTGTTAGCTATGTGGTGACGTCCTGTCCTCATTCGTCTCTCAGGGAATGGTTCTTCCTGCTGTCTCATGAGGTTTTGAACCCCATGTACTGCCTGTTCGAATATGCCGGGAAAGATAACTACTGTCTCCAGATCAACCCTGCCTCCGACATCAACCCTGACCATCTCAAGTATTTCAAGTTCATAGGACGCTTCATTGCCATGGTTAGTATTTTTTTAAATGTCTAAATATATGCAAATCTGTTTCCTTTATGTCATGTAGTATGATCAAGAAAGTGTTGATAATGGAAACCATGGAAGAAACGACCACTGTTGCTGCTTTGAACATTCATGTATCATGTACATGGTGTTCGACATATCCCGGGAACCGAAACGCCATCTTGTCTGAGTTCATAACATTATCCAGAGGCCTTCAGTGAGCTGTATTCACTGTATCCATCAGGCCACACGTTGGCTGGTTAACTCCAGCTGTATGAACCCCAAATAGACCTGCTGTGATTTTAATTCATTCATAATTTTAATAAACGGATAAAGAAACTACAGAAATACCAACATAACGATGTTGATTTGTAAAAATCCACAATTCATGTTTTGTTTTGACATCGAGGTGTAAATACGGCAACCTCGGGTTTATACGCGTACATTTATACACATAGTTTCTGACAAACTTTTGAGGAAAAGTGTCATGGGAATTTATCACCTGGGTTAAAAAAGTTCAACTCTTTACATCATGCTGTTACACGAAACATTCAGGCCACATTCGGTCTACGCCTCGTGTTTTCTACCACAACAAGTAAGCTTTGTATGTTTGTGTGTGTGTGTGTGTTGTTTTCTGTCCCCTCAGGCTCTTTTCCACAGCAAGTTCATCGACACTGGCTTCTCACTGCCATTTTACAAGCGCATCCTGAACAAGCCGTTGGCCCTCAAAGACCTGGAGTCAATAGACCCCGAGTTCTACAACTCCCTCATGTGGATCAAGTGAGTACGGAGAGCCACGTGGTTCAAGAAGGACCTTGCTTATTAGTCCGTCGTTAATCATGACATAATAGACGTACGATGGGTGGTATTGGCTTGTTTCTGTGCATCTCGCGTTCCAAAAAGTTTTGTTATTTCATGCTTTAATCAAAAGTTAACTTGGGTGTCTGACACACAAACAGGTCCAGTTTTTTTTTTTATCTCCCTAGATGTCTGTGTTTGCGGATGATGTACATTTTTGATCAGAATCAGAACCTTTTATTGCCATGTATGTCTTCACAAAGAACTTGTTGTGGTGGATGGTGCAACACTGAACAGTAACAATAAACACAGTGCTAGAAAGTCTCACTGCGGCCCAGTGTTTGGTAGCCCCTCCCCCCCCTCCCTTTCCTGCTACAACTCTTCAAAGGCTTTAAACTCAATTTGATGGACAGGTCTTGTCATATCTGTCAAACGGACGGCGTACGGTGTTGTAGCGGTTGTGCTGTAATTGTGCGTGCTGCTCTTCAGGGACAACAACATCGAGGAGTGCGGCCTGGAGATGTTCTTCTCTGTGGACAATGAAATCCTGGGGGAAATCTCCACGCATGAGCTGAAAACAGGAGGCGGAGACCTCCAGGTCACTGAGGAGAACAAGGAGGAGTACATCAGGTGGATTGTTGATGTCATTCAGTCATATTCATTCAGCCTTTCTTTTTCTGGCACACAATAGTCCCTGTAGTAGATTCCATGTCAGCGTGGTTTTAATCTGTGAAACCTCAGGCTATAATGTAATGTACACTAAGAATTAGTGTTGCTGTATTTCTAATGTTAAGTGTGTGTGCCTCTGTCTCCCCCTGCAGGCTGGTAGCAGAGTGGCGGATGTGCAGAGGAGTGGAAGAGCAGACGCAGGCTTTCTTTGAAGGCTTCAACGAGGTCCTCCCTCAGCAGTACCTGCAGTACTTTGATGCTAAAGAGCTCGAGGTATGGATTATCTTTCATGTGATACCTGATGTGTTATGGCACTTCTTGTGCTCTACACTTAATTTGTGTTGCACAAAGCTCTGATTTAAAGAGCTGATTAAATTCAAATGAATCTCTGGATATTAATAACCGTGTCGTGTCACAGGTGATGCTGTGTGGTATGCAGGAGATCGACCTTGCAGACTGGCAAAGAAGCACCATCTACCGACACTACGCTCGAAGCAGCAAACAGATCATCTGGTTCTGGCAGGTCGGTGTGCGTCTGCAGCCGTCACCTGTAAAGCTTTTATGTTAACCAACGGAGATATTGAGGAAAATAGAATGAGTTAATGAGTTTTAAATGTTCTGTGTTTTTGATAATGACTCATAATGACAGCTTATGTAATTATACCTTGACAGCTTCATTTTTGAGTGGCATTGTTTTACAAACAATGCAATGTCAATCAGTAGTTTGTTGTGGTACTTGTTTTTTAATCTGTACCCAAAAAGTACCCCAGCTAACCAGTTGAATTGGAATCCTCTCTTTGGTGAATATATATACACTTTAAAAAAGGAAATTATCCCTTAAGCCATCTTTCCCTTCTCACAATCCTTTTCTTTATGCTGCTGTTAAATGACGCCACTTTGTTCTGCAGTTTATAAAGGAGATGGACAATGAGAAGAGGATGAGGCTGCTGCAGTTTGTCACCGGGACCTGCCGCCTGCCTGTCGGAGGCTTTTCCGACCTTATGGGTAATAACTCTCGCTTTTTATAACCATAACAGACGGCATGCAATGCAGCTGAAATCTGTGTCTAGACCAGAGTGTGTATAATGCTTTATGGAATATTCAGCAAGGACTTCTGTTCTCCTTGTTGCTCGCGTGGTTTTGTAAAACTTGGCATCAGATTGTTTCTGTCACAATTTCTTAAAAACATTCCCCTATACAGGAAGCAACGGTCCCCAGAAGTTCTGTATTGAGAAGGTGGGAAAAGAAAACTGGCTACCCAGGAGTCACACGTGGTGAGTCCATGCGAACCAGACTAGAACACACACACACACGCACACTTCGTTGTGGGAAGCTGTGGCGACTTCCTCTCAATCAGGAGAAATGTGGTTCTTTATGGGTCACATCAAAGTCACATATGATGCCCATTCAGCTCTTCAAAAAAAGAAGAAGTTGTGCTGTCTGAGGACAGTGATCCCGATGCCAAGCTGAACAAATGCATTTGTAACCCTCTCAGCTTCAACCGACTGGACTTGCCGCCCTACAAGAGCTACGAGCAAATGAAGGAGAAGCTGATGTTTGCCATTGAGGAGACGGAAGGCTTCGGACAGGAGTGAGGGCGCCCAGGGGAGGCTGCAGGAGTGCGACGGAATAAACACCTCCAGTGTTCCACCGGAACGGTCACGGGTTCTAACATTAGTGTCTTGTGGCTTCCTGATTTCTTCTTATTGAGTTGCTCTGCATTACAGCAACTGGTAAATGTCCAAACTGGGTTGATTTTCACCCCCCCCCCCCAAAAAAAAAGCAAATGTTGCTCTAAGATTGTTTCATCCTTTTTTTTTTTTCTTTTGTTAGCATCATCCACATCATTGTCAGTCTCCATCCCATCCTCAAATCTCTCGCTTCCATCTGCTTCTCTGCTCATGGCTAAAGTGGATATTTTTGAACGGTAACATGTGGCGATGGTAGCCGCGTGTTCCCGGTTCTGGAGTATTTGATATGTGAATTATTTTCAAAGTATTGTTGCCTCCATTATTTAAAGTGTTGGGAGCTGTGAAGGACTTCAACAGAACGTGATCTGATCCTAGTTTTATAGGGACAGGGTTTGTAAACTGTGACGGAGAATGGGACCTCCTGGATTGGAGTAAAAATATTCCTCTTTATATATAACCTTCAAACACACTTTCGTGGCGTGGTCTTGTTACAGACGAGATCCTGAGGAAATCCAGTGTGGTTGAAGTAAATATTTTAAGACGACTAGTGTATTGAGTATTTGACTTTAAAAAGAAAGAAATACAAAAAAATAAACTTTAAAATATAGTGAACAGTGAAAAAACACCAAATGCAAGTCAAACCAAAAACAAATATAACTGTTTGGATAATATCTTTAATGACGTTTTGAATGCAGACATTTTGCAGAACGAGTAGCTTCTCATACACATGTAGCATTTGAAGGACGGTGATTGTTTTAACCTCATTTTAAAATAAATGAAGGAAAAATAAATGAGAAATTTAGAAATCATTGGAGGGGAAAAAGAGGTGCAGTGTTGTGTTTTTAAAACTTTATTTCTCTTTCTTTTCTTACGCTTAAAAGATCTGTGTGTAGGATTTAGCAGCATCTAGTGGTCAGGTAGCAGATTGCAACCAACTGTGAAAACCCCACCCTTCAGGTACCGTTTATTGTTTTATTTATCCATTCTGGCCGGCCGTAGAAACGAGTCCGGGAGGAAAACCGGTGCCCGTTCAGGGATGCTGTATTTATTTTGGCCAAGCAGGAAGTCAGCAGAGCCCTGGTTCCCTCAACAAAAGAAGCTATTTCCACTGAATTCTGGGTCACTTCTGCAGGAAATGCGCTCTGTGGCTTATATGTATACATTTTGCATACAAGATAGTCTTCACAAATACAATACAAACATCCTGGTTGTAGGACTCATGAGTGCACCGCTCTACAAAGATGGGAAGGTTCATTCTAAGCTTAAAAAAAACTGTGTTTGTATTCTATAGTTAAGAAGTTTCCATATCCATCAATAGATCCCCCTGAATCTTACTCACTGGACATTTTTTTTTTCTTCTTAAAAAAAAAAAAAAAAAAAGATGTACCTAGAGTATTTCCTCTTCATAACGGTCACATTTAACAGACAAAGATACTGCTTCAAAATGAATGTCTGGAACGCAGCGAAATTATGCACGTGGCTATGTTTTCAATCTGGAAGATGTGTTCAAGAGGTGCATCATTTGAATATGAATTCATCCTCACGAAAACGGACGCACACAGAAACCCACCAGGTGGTGGTGTGGTCGCTCATTTTGAAGTATCCTCTTTTTTAAAATGGGATAATTGCACACTGAAAAGACAGGTGTGGTTACTGAGGAACATGCAGGAGTTGTTGACCTGACAAAAGCACAGCACTTTAAAAAACTACAAATATCCCTCCACTCTCTTTCTTCAGCATTTGGGCTCTCCAGTCCTGGTTGTTTGTGACTCTGGGCTCGTTGAGTTCCACATGCGTGGGGAGGCGTTTGTCATTATCCCTCAGGTTGCCTTATTTCCTCCTCCAGGCATCAGGTATCCTTTTTTCTTTTTCCTTATCTTTTTTTTTTTTTTAAACCAACATGCTCACAGGAGGTTATTGACCGTGTGGGCTCTCTGGCTCAAATCGATACCGTGGACTCCGGTCCTGTTTGGTCCTTCTCGGCCCGGCTGTGGAGAAGTGAGACCAAGAGGAGTTTATCAAGTTATTTTTGAAGTAGCTGCACCGGTGTGGAAAAACTAAAACACTCGAGTTGATGACACTCAGATTTTTATTTCCCGAAGGCTAATTGTGGCCTTAGCCGGGATAACAACTACTGAGACAAAAATCAGTGTAATATAACGAATGTATCCTGATTCAAAGTTGATAGGTAAAGTTGCCTATCTACATTCTTTTGCAGAGTATTGTTTAAATCGTGTTCTGGGTCGATTACAAATTTAAATCCCAGGGATGTAGAAGTTAAGCAAATGTGTGAATATCATAATTCACCGCTTTCTATTTTTATTTCATTTATTTCCTCCAGGATCCTCCATGTGCAACTAAACCACTGTCACTCTCCTGTATATGAAAACAACTTGTAAATGGTGTCAATAACAAATTTTCTTTTGTAAAAGAAAGGTCTAAGAGGTTTATGGTAACACTATATTTTCTTTTTCCTGTTTAATTGCCGATGTACATGAAAGATGTGTAATATAGAAATTGTCACCTTAATAAATTAAATAAAAAATGTGTTTGTGCCTCAAATTAATACATGAATCTGTCAGTGTGAAATATATTTATTATTTAGTATATGGACATTTCTTTTATTCATGTAATACTAACGTCAATTTATGCATTTGCTTAGTTTTTATTATTTCTCACAAAAATTAAATTTTAATTTAAGAGATTTCTTTAATTTATATTGATTAAATTGAGCTGTTGTTGATCTATTGTCAATATAATTTATGTGGATACTGAACTTGAAAGCTAAAGCAATGGTTTAAAATCTGTTGGGAAAAGATTAAAAAGTAAACTTGTGCCATGCATTGAAATGTCTTCAAATCCAACTGTGTCAAATCTTAAGAGATGAAAGCAATCATAACAATTTAAAACGTAAAGACAAAAATCTAAAAAGCTGAGTGAGAAAAAAGACAAATCCGTTCATTAAAATATGTTAAATAAATCCGGGTTTCGTGGCTTCCTGTCCGGACCTGCGGTCACTTGGTTGTCCTTATCTAGGTTTCTCCCTATTTTCCTGTTCAATGCTTTCTTCAGAGCGATGATGTCGTATGTTTTACTAATCATAACGACCCCCGGAAGAAAATGTGTGATATTTGGCTCTTGGGAAAAAAATGTACTCGCTTGACTTTAAAGGCTCTATAAAGTATTGTGTATGACCGAGCCATACACTTTCAATATAATATTATGTGGACGTTTATTTGATAGATGTTCCCTCTCCTATAGGCTAGGTCATGTCTTCTCTTTTATCCCATTATATTACATACTTTATCAATAATAACCCAGTTAATGTAAATTATTCTACTCACATGACAAACCTACAATCAGGGGCGGTTTTTCCTACAGGCGGTACAGGCGGCCGCCTAGTGTGCCATTCAGAGGGGGGCGCAAAATAAAATAATATATTTAACATAGTTTCTAATGTCACGGTTAGGGCTTGAGCCCAGGACCATGTGCTCACTGAACATGCATTTCTACCCACTAAGCCATGGCACTAGGATAAAGATTTGTTTTCACACTGCATCAAGTTCTCTTCTCTACTAAAAGTACAAATAAAGTGGATGCGGTGTGGCGACTAGAACAAAAGGTCACCTGCACGGATCCAGACGTTGAAGTTCACTGGTCAGCATGTAGGAACCCCGTCACAGACAGAACTGACCCGCTTCACTCGCCCGACACTCTGCTTCCTCCCCGGAGTCCTTGTGCCTTCACGTCTCATCGGGTCCATCGGGACCGGGATGTCTATGTGTACAGATTGTCGGAGACACATTTGTAATTTGTAAAAGTGGCTATTTTTTTTAATTATAATTTAATATATATATATATATTTTTACTTTACTCAGCACTTTACTTACTTTACTTTACTCAGCACTTTACTTTATTTGTTTTCCCTTATAGTATTTAGTAGTTTAGTATTTTAGTATTAGTATTTAGTATTGTATTTAGTAACTTAGTATTAGTATTTTGTATTTTAGTAGTAGGATTAGTATTTTAGTATTTAGTTTTTGTGTTTTTGTTTTTTGTGTTTTAATTTAAATTTTTATATTTTATTCTTATTAAGGCTCTAATGTACATTCACTGCTGTGATGCTAGAATCTCCCCACTGTGGGACTAATAAATGAATATCTTGTCTTATACAAATAAACTGAATTGAATTACATCATATTTTTATTTCCATTAATTCTGCGGTTTCTTGGGCGAACACCGCAGAGCCTGTATGAGGACACGCAGAGTAAAGGGTTCACCTCTACCTCATAAATATAACAGCAACAACTCTGCACAGAAACATTACTTTGATTCATCTATAGTAGGAACTGTGCTGCATTAAACAATGCAACGATTAAGTGACAAGTTGATTCTTGCTGTGTGCAGATATACATGAATATTAAACGTCCTGTAGTCACCACTGTCACTAACATATCGAGGTTTAGTTATTAATTCATATTCTTCTAACGTTACCCTGCTATGTGTTTGCAACATAAAACACTGTAAATACGAATATATATCACTGGCTTTTATTTTGACTTTCATTTTAAGCACTTCCGTTCTATCGTTTTTGGATTTAGACAGAAACGAATTAAGGAAGTGTTTTTTTGTTTTTCCGTTTTTGGTTTGAAACGGAAAACCACGTTATTTCCGTATTCCGTATTTTGAATGAAACAAAAAACAACATCAAAGCGTAAACGGACCGGGTCCTTGAAACTCGTTGAGAGCTGATGACCTCACTGTATTCCTAATATTCAATATCAAACCAAAAACGGCAACTATATGAATACAATACATTTAGACTATTTGTATATCCGGCATTTGATTATTTCAACATGTTTTCATTATTTATCACAACGTTTGGGTCATCTTCCAGCATCTGGTGACATCATCTACATAGTGGAAGGTAGAACTGGACCTGCTCGTGTGCATATGACTAAATATGCATTTGGACATAGTGCGTTTTGCTTTGTGCTTGGAGGACAGCTGAGGGGAAGTGGGCTCAACAACAACAACAACAAACAACAAATGTCCGTCTGATCATCCGCATCAGTTTAAGAACCTTTCTACGGACACAAATACACTTTGAGACGCGGGTTAGCTTAAAATAATTTACTCTCTGCCACATCAAATTCATGAATTTATCACTTTTGACATTATGACGTTTTAAAAAGAACCACTGTGGCTTATCTTGCACAACAATTGTCCACCAGTCCATGGAAGAGGTCCACTGATCACTTTGACAGTGTAGATCTACAAGGTAACGTGTAACGTTTTAATATAAAACAAATCATGATTTCTACAAGAAAAAATAAATATGGATGGATCACTCGGTTTGTTTGGTCCACGCTTAAAACTACAAACATGGCTGCTGCAAACAGTTTTGGTCATTGCTCTGAATCTGATCCAGTGCCATGCCACCATGTTCCATTCCATCCATCTCCTCCTCCTCTTCTTCCTCCTCTTCCTCGTCCCCATCCTCCTCCTCTTCCTCCTCCTCCTGTGCTTCGATGCTGGTGATAGTCATTGCAGCCTGACAACTCTCGTCAGTCATCTCCTCCTCCTCCTCCTCCTCTTCTTCTTCCTCCTCCTCTTCCTCCTCCTCCTGCTCGTGTGTGTCCGCCTGCTCCTGGTTGCCCTTGGAGCTGTCGTCATTGACGCCCGGTATACTTTCTCTCCTGAAGAACATGCTTCTCCCCCCGTCGTCATCTCCTTCCTTCTCCTCTGGCGCCGTCACCGCGGCGACGGAGGCGGCCTCGTCTCCATCTTCGTCTCCCTCCTCGTCTCCCTCCTCGTCTTCGGCCCCTCCTTCGGTCCCCGTCCCGTTCCCCGCTGCCGGACACTTGTGGTCCCTGTAGTAGCTCTGTCGGGTGAAGCCTTTGTTGCAGGTGGAGCATCTGAAGCGGTAGTTGTCCGTGTGCGACTGCTGGTGCTCCAGCATGTGGGCCCTGCGGCTGAACGCCTTCTGGCAGAAGAGACACTTGTAGGGTTTGATACCTGGAGGGAAGAGGAGTTCATGAGAGTCACCACAGTGATGTCATTGTGATACTAACAAAGGGGTTGCCTACTTTCAGGTCATACCTGATGCAAACTTGTAATGTATGGAACTCTCTCATTTTAAGTTACTTCTACATCTAAATATGATATTTCTATCTTTTTGATTTCAGGCTAAGTCTCAGGTATTGTCATCCTACAGCAATATTTCCGGGTGACCACCTTTTTTATAATGTATTCGATCTTATAATTATATTTTATATATATATATTTATATTTATTTATATATATATATATATATATATATTTATATATATATATATAAATATATATATATATATATATATATATATATATTATATATATATATATATATATATTACATATATATATATATATATATATATTATATATATTATATATATATATATTTATATATATATATATATATATATATATATATATATATATATATATATATATATATATATATATACATCATGTTGGAAAGGATGTTTTATTATTGCTACGACTTCACAACAATATGACAAGCAATTATCGGTCCTCTTTGTTTGGATGAAAACGATGGCTGGATATTATTCACTCACCAGAATGTGACAGAATGTGGGCCTTGAGTTTGTCGGGTCTGTTGAACTCTTTGGTGCATCCCACATGTGTCCTGATGACCCAATAAACAGAAAGATAGCATTAAATAAAATTAAAGGAAATGACAAGTAGGAGACGAGGGAAGTTAAATAGCCACCCCCATCGGAGAGCCTCTCACCTAAAGGGACACTTGTATTTCTTGAAGGGTTCATGGATGAGCATGTGTCGCTTCACTTTGTCCTTCCTGTTGAACGTCGCCTCACAGAGGGAGCATTTGTATGGCTTTTCACCTGGAAAATGGGATCAGCATTAAACTCACACCGTGAATCTCATTTATTACGTGTGTGAATGTTCCTGAACTCTTTCCTCAGCCTTCCAACACTTTCAAATGCTGACTTTTAACCATCGAATTGTTTAACCTGGAGTTTACTGAGGCATTGTTCAGCTTTTATTGACCACTTCCGTATTCCAACAGTACATAATGCTCCCTCGGAGTCTTTCCGACCTGAGTGAATGCGCGTGTGCAGCTTGAGGTAGTGCTCTGTCTTGAAGGCTTTCTTGCAGATCTGACACTTGAACCTCCCGCCGACGCCGTGCGTGGGCAGGTGGCGCCGGAAGTACCTCTCGCACGGGAAAACCTGACGGCCAGCAACAAGGAAAAGATCAGACGCCACGCTGGGGTCTTCGGACGTGACATGAAAAAAAAAAAACAGGGCAGACTCTTACCTTTTGACAGTGTGGGCAGGGAAAGTTGTGCGAGGCGGTCAGTAGATGCTGCTCCAGTGCCTCCTGGGTCGAATATCGGCTTTGACACTTGACACACCTGAGGTGAAAACAGGGGTGTTTTGGGTTGTTAGGGATAAGAAAGATGTAGCAACTAACTTTAGGATGCCAGTGTTGTGTCCCTCTTCTATGCTGCTATAATCAATACAGAAGCTCCACAACTGTGAGAGATGGAGCCCACCTGTAGATGCTGGTTTCCCTGCGCGTGCTCTGCTGCGGGCAGAAGGAGTGGGAGTACTGGTGCACTCCCAGTTCGAACAGCGAGGGGAACTCCTTGCTGCAGAGGTGGCAGCGGTAGGTCAGCTGCTCCTGGTGCGTCCTGATGTGCTCCAGGAACTGATCCAACTTCTGGAAGGTCTGGGAGCAGGACTTCAACACACACTTGTAGACCTGCGGGGGAGGGGCAGTTATTGCAATCTCGCCGCGGAAGAAAGAAGACCCCCCCCCCCCCCCCCCAAGAAAAACGAGACAAAGAAAATCTGGGACTACAGATGAAAAATAGCCTATTAGCTAACACTGGCACATTTACAGAAATGTTTTTTTATCAATGTGTACTGTCCCTTATTAAACTAGAAAAATAAAAATAAAATTAAAAAAATAAAACCAGAGGAAGTGAAGGTGTGGACTCGGCTCTCACCTGCTCCCCTTTGTGCTGGGTCAGGTGAGACTTGAGCTGGAAGTAGGTGTTGAACTTGCGGGCGCAGAACTGGCACTGGTAGGAGCTGTCGATCACGACGATTTGCTTGGTCGGAGCTGCTTGGCTCTGCTGGTCCTGGTCCGCCTGCGACTGCGTCTGCGCCTGCGCCTGCGGATTCCCGTTCTGCGCACACTCCGGATCGGCCAGAGCCGATTCCGCGCTCTCCTCCGATTCCTCGGGAGCTTCTGTAAATCAGTCATTGCAGCTCGCTGTCAGGGCCAGAGCTGTACATCTGATCCTGGATCAGTAGCCGGCATTACTTTCATCATTACATCCAGCATTTAATGCAGTTTAATGTACAGAGTTTGAACAAGGAGCACCTAATCATCGGGCAGCTGAGTGCATGTGCTCGTCGATATCATTTACATATCACGCATGAATATTGTTCGACGGATTGTACCTGTTTGAACGACCTCTTCCTCTGGTTGTGATGGACAGTTCTGCTGCTGTGACCCCTCCTCCTCCTCCGGTTCGCCTGGCTGCTGCTGCTCCACGCCCCCTTCCTCCTCATTGGACGACACTGGTACCACCTTGAGTGTGATTGGTAATCTGGCCACCGTGCTGGCCACACCCATGGGCCACACCTTGAAGATACAGAGCGGCTGTTCTTACCGTGTTGTTGGCGCGATGCTGCGTTCACGTCTCACAATTTTACGTTAAACCCCCTCCCCCAGAAAACAGTCATATTGTCCAATCATAGCTCAGCAACCGTTTCTAGCCATGACCGATCAGAGTATAACATCTGCACTCGTCCGCGTGCGACTGAGATTAAAGGGATTATTGTTTCAGGGGTGATCTGTGAATTCTGCAGCGGTACATGTGCAGTGGCAATAACAGAACGCATGACAGGTAAATAATGAGGGGGGGCGGGGCTTAGCAAATGGTCAATTTTTTACATTTTGGGGCTGGCATTGCCGAAAATCTGAGGGGGGTTGTTACTTATTTGTAAGAATTTGCAAGCTTGAGTTTCTTTTTTTAAAGAGGAAAAAATAAATAAAATAAAAAATACATAATAAATAAAATAAATAAAATAAATAAAATAAATAAAATAAACTATTCTGAACCTTGTGTGTCTGCATGTGTTTCTTCACGTTGGACTTCTGGGCAAAAGCTCGGCCACAGACGATGCACTGGAACGGCTTCTCTCCCGTGTGACTGGAGAAAAGAAAGAATAAGTTACCGGGAGGGAACAGAGTCATCTTATATTGCTGGCCAGTGACTCACCTTCTAATGTGCTGCTGGAGATCAAAGTTTTTCGAGAAGATTTTTTCGCAGAAATTACACTTCAGCTTCGGGAGGTTTCCTTTCAGCTTCTCTGCTGAGGATGGAAATTGTTTAATCTTACAATCATCTACATTTCATATCCATGGTCATTATTATGTATATTTAGTACTGATTTAACAATAGCAGTGTGCATGCATGTGTTCTCTCTGTGGTGGAAGCTGTGACAGAACCGTTACTAGTACTAGTTTATAATATATATTAGATCTAATCTCTACACACCTGTGGCTCCTTCAGAGATTTTTTTGCTGCTCCTTGACCGCTTGGGGATGATGACCTTTTCGAAGTCGCCCAGCTCCGTCAGGTTGGCGGTGATGCTGCAGGTCTTCGTTTTGGCGCCCTGCTTCCCGGGACTGTAGACGGGGGGGGTCGTGTACGGCTGGCTCTCCACGCACTGACTTGACACCTGAGGAGGGAAACACGACGGGGCTGAGCGCCGCTTCGCCTTCGAGCCAGAAAACAAAAAGCTCTGAGAATCGAGAAAAAAAAGGCGCATTGACGTTTCACGCTCACTTGCACGGGATGGAAAGGCTGCAGACCTAAGGCGTGGATCTCTGCGCCCCCGCCCATGTGGGGCAGGGCGCTGTACACCTGGACCACCGAGTCGCTGTGACTCGTGGGGACCTGTGAGGAGAGGGGCTGCTGGGCGGGCGGTCCAGCTGGCAGGGGGTGGGCTGGTGTCTGGCCAGAGGGCAGCGGGTGGGACGACTGCTGCTGCTGCTGTTGTTGTTGTTGTTGTTGTTGTTGCTGCTGTTGCTGTTGCTGTTGCTGTTGCTGTTGCTGTTGCTGCTGCTGCTGCTGTTGTTGTTGCTGCTGCTGCTGGTGATGATGATGATGGTGGTGGTGATGGTGGTGATGATGCTGCAGGTATGATACACCAGCTGCGTGCATGCTCAGGTTACTCTGCAACACAAAATATCGATTCGGTAAAAGCGCAGCAAAAAATATTCATACGATGTATATTGTACAAAAATTCGTCGTCATGTTCGGTTGGCTTCATATTTGGTGATATTTGACGCATAACACCTGCGAGGGCGTCTGCATGGCGGCCATGGGCTGGTCGATGGAGGTGAAGGCTGAGATGGCCGACATGAGGACGTCGTCGCTGACCAGCACGTTGCCCTGGACCAGAGTGTGTGTCAGAGGGGAGGGGGGCACTGCGATGTAGGTGGATACCTGATGTGTGAGCAGGGGAGTGTCAGTCACACAAACACAGAGTAACACTGAAACACACGCAGGTGAGAGAGTGCAACGGATGTTGGTGTAAAAAATGTACACATCCTATACCCGCTATAGCCAACAACTGTCAACCCCTTGCAGGAAATTACAAATGTTTGTGGTGGTCTCAGAAAGCAAAATTAATTAAATGATTATTATAATTATTATAATTATTTTAATGTCACCGTATGGCTTCATCTTTAGCTTAAGTCTCAAGTAACTCTTCTTGTTTCCTCTTCTCGTCATCCCGCTCTCACTGTTCTTGTTTTTTACATAAATAAAAAAATATCTCAAAGATCTTTTTATTCTGTTTTCTTTCTATTCCCGCTCCGTCGTGCCCACATACACATTCATTTATACCAGGTGACAAAATGCTTGCAATTAAACTAACAACATGTAACCAAACCCACTTTACTGACCCCGTTAATTAGACATGCTCAAACACTTTTGTCAACCCCCCCCCCCCACACACACACACACACACACACACACACCTCCCCTCACCTGTCTGTTGGCAGGGGTCTGCTGTCCCGAGCTGATGGAGGGCACCGGCGTGTAGGCGTTGGTGGAGGCCAACGACACCGTGGAGAGGGAGGGGACGCTGGACTGGCACTGCTCCCTCTTGTGTGTCATGAAGGCCGGCAGAGAATTGAACTGTTTCTTACACTTCCCACACAGGAACACGTCCTCGTCGTCTGCATTTAAAAAAACATATATACCCATATATATGCGACGCAAACACATGTCGCAATGCCGTAACACTCGGGGCATGAAGGCAAATGCTGCTAGTGTAAGTAAGGTTTACATTTGCTTGTTATTGCCACGTGTGACCAGCCAAATTAATAAATGAATCCAAATATAAGTACTTATCATTTTATTATGATAAGACATTATAAAAACACGTTTTCAATTCCGATTGGTCATTATTAGCATGTTCATGCATTCAGCTGGTTTCAGCTGGTCATTTGCTGTACTGACCCATGGACTGTAAAGTGGACGTCCCGGAGACGTTCTGGTTGTTCGGGTCGGGGACTCCGCCGTGGCCGTCCAGCAAAGACTGGACCGCCAACACCGTCTGGTTGTCCATGCCTGAGGAAGAGGAGGAAGAGGAGGGTGGAGAATAATGCAATACGTTCAGTGCTGCAAAAAAAAAAGGAAGAAGCCCCGTTGCATTCTGGGAACATCGTGCTTGCATGTTTCACTAGAACTATGAAAATATGAAGATGGAAGGCGAACGTGTGCAAAGGTTATAGCCATTAAATCAACATCAGCCCCTTTATAAACATCCTCTATTGATCTTACGATGCATGTGGGGAATAATGTACACACATCTAATATTAATACTCATTATTATTCAGGGAACTAGTATTGGTCGCTGTAAATTCCATACCGGCCAACACAGACACACTATTAACACTTATAAAATGTCTCCTACAGCACCAGTACAGTGTTGTCATCAAAAGGGCCCCCTGCAGACATATCAACGTTTGATGATTATTAATATAATGAAAGCGACTCCTAGGCGCAAGCTGCCCATTAAGTCTGAGCAATAATCAATCTGTGTGTTTGTTTACAGTCAGTCACTCCTCCCTCTGCAATGTTTCCCTCGTTATAACTAAACCAGACGCATTTGTATCGTTTCATCGTGACTTGTGTTCACGTGGGAAACGATCCCCGGTACGTTGGTGCTGTTTAAAATGCGAACTGCGTTTTATTACAGCTGTTATTACGTGGTTGTTAACAAATTGTGCCTACCTTCAAGCACTTCAAATATTGCTTGCGCCATCTTGCAGCTCCTCTTTCTTGTGCGATCGGCAGTCGACTAGCAGGGTCTGTCCATTGAGGCGCACTACCCCCCCTCCCTAGGAAAGTGCAACGACACACGCGCAAGCAAAGTATTTGGAGGCAAACGGTTTCCGAATAAATGTTGGCAATGGACTGACGGGGGTCAGAACATGTGTACCGGCGGGAGGTAGAGCTTGTGTGTTTATGTGAAGCCGTCGAGACATCACGGTTGAGGTTTTGCGTCGCTCCAAATGGCATTGTCTCACGCGTCACTTAATTAAAATAGGGCGTAACGCACTTTGGGTTTTGAGCGCAGCGGGTCACCTGTAGTCGTTTTAAGGGGACACATGTTGCGCGATACGGAGTGTAAGCGATAGTGCGTTAAATAACTAAACTAACGTGGCGGGAGTGCGGATTTTTACCTTGGACCTGAATGCACCGTCACATCGATGACTCGGCGCTCGACTAAAAATGACAGACAACGGTTCCCACCAATCAGAGGCCGCGCGTCCCAACCTGCGGGTAGTGAGGCTTGTTGACCAATAGTAACCGTCGCATTGGAGCACGTGCCGGTTTCGCGGCAAAAAAGATTTCGCGCGAAAACTGTCCGAGTCCTGTTTCGATGTAGATCAGCTGGGACAATAACAACAATAACAGCCGTCAACGGGGTCGGACCGGTGCTTTCTTTCTTTTAATAATTGGACCGCGCCCGGTGCGAGTAACCGGCGGACCGGCGGCTGCTGTTTTAAAAAAAGGACTCGTTTGCATTTTAACCCGGTTTATGCCATACATTTCCAGTTTTGCCAGACACACTTCCTGCGTGCCCCCAACACAACGAGGGGGTTGAAGAACTGCGGCTAATAACTCAGCTAGCATGCTAGCCCGCCCTATATCCTCACGTGCAACTCTCTCGCGCTTTGCTCCGTGGAGCTAGCTGTCGCTTATTTACGTGCACTCGCAAAAAAGAGAAAAGATTGTGTCCGGACTTGTGTTTTTTTGGGGGGTTGGTGGGGGGGCGTCGCATGTATCCTTTTTTATTTATTTCGATAGCTCACCCGCTGGAATTCTGCTCCAAAGTTTCAACAGCCGTTTGACTGAGCCGCGAGGAGACATTGTGATGTTTTATTGACTTGAACCGTGAGTTCGTCCGCCGCTCCCGGTTGTTTGCTAACTTGTGTCGGGTCTTTTGTCGTCGGGGCTCGAGCTAGCTGCGTTAGCAGGGCCGGTGGTTGTGTGTTCGGGGCAGTGCGGCCGGGCCTCGCGGCTCCGCTCCCACGTCACTGACAGGAGAGATGACGACAAAAGATTAGCTTGCTAGCTCGCTAACACCCCCCCAGTGTTTACCTCGGCCGCGGCCGGACTGGCGACCCTTTCCTCGCGGACGCCTGAGCGGACGAGCCCCTCTGCTCCCAGTTGGAATGTTTTGGTGTTTGAGCAACAGTCTTTTTATTTGCCAAATTTCCTGTTTGGCAGAACATCATGTGAGGCCGTTTCTCCACCAAGCCCCAATGTTGTTGGTTCAACAGTTGGCTTCCAATAGGTCGTCATTCATGCTGAAGTGATATAGTTGATTTGCTTTTACATTATTTTATTTTTTTAATTGCAAGAAGATTGGCAATAGGGGAAGGGGAACTTTGTAAAGACATGTCCAGGCTGCCTGTCAATTCCTGCAAGCAAACTTTCAAGAAGTTGAATAGCTCCCCGACGTCACCGTCCACTGCCGATCCAAGAGGGTGTTGATCCTCACACTGCAGCGTCAGAGCTTGGCCCTGAATTCCAGTGGAGGGGCCCCTGCCCCCCCACACACACCGCCATGTCAGAGACTCTGATAACGGGACAGACGTCGGAGGACCTGTTGGCTGACTTCGAGACCTTGCTGAACTCCGGGAGCATCGACCTGAGCGAGAGCCACCAGATCGTGATCATCACCAGCCCCGGCGATGAGGGCTTCCACCCGGCCATCGCCCCCACCAGCACAGGGGAGATCCTGCTGTTCGCCACACCGCAGGGCCCAGTCGACATGGGCGTCCAGGACAAGAGGCGGCCGGCGCTGGGAAGACCTCCGGTAAGGAGGGAGGGAGAGAGAGAGGGAGAGAGGGAGAGGGAGGGAGAGAGAGGGAGGGAGGGAGAGAGAGGGAGAGGAGAGAGAGAGAGAGAGAGAGAGAGAGAGAGAGAGAGAGAGAGAGAGAGAGAACCAATGTTCTTCTACCCGCCTGACAACTGTAGAAGTCCATCTACCGGTTGCTTTCCCCCCAAAATGGCAGCCATCTGGAACCATCGCAGTAAAACCAGCAGGAATTTATCCTTTATGGGGGGGGGCGAACAATTGGTAGATGGACCCTTCCCCCTTCCTAATACATAACCGGTCACCATTTGTGTCTCTTCAGGTAAAGAGGAAGTTGGACCTGGACAGTGACCATCAGTACGTCAGCACAACCCGACCGTCCGTAGGCCAAGCGCCACCCTCCACACCTGCTCCTCCTAGAGGTACACACACACACACACACACACACACACACACACACACACACACACACACACACACACTCACACAAAGCGCGCATGCTCCATCCACAGATTTTTGTCGAGGCAGTACGTGAGCTGCACGTGTGCTCACTAGATCCATCTAATCCATACGAACTCTGACCTTTGCTCCAGCTGTCATTGTCCGGGAAAAAAAACACGTCAACCAACTGCTGTCCTTTTTATCAGCAAAGACAACAGCCTGGCAACGCGTCACGCTTCAGAACACGCACAACAGACACAAAACATAACATCTATGTCGATTGTTCAAAGTCAGATAGGGTCACGTGTTATGTAGGTGTAAACACTCTTTTTTTTCTTTTTGTAAATTGTGTTTATTATTAAAAGCAGAGTACACAGTTATACATTGCACATGTTATATTTAATTTTTCCCCCCATCCCAACGCAGAACAAATCGAACAAATCGCACTGCTTCAATTTTGAAAATCACATTACAGTATTAATAGTTCAAGTATTACACAAAAGCTAAAATAGTGTAGGAGGTAATACAGTCAAACAAATAACAGAAATTATTAAATTGTTGTTATTGGTTCCTACAACAGCGTCAAGACAACTTAAATAGCTTCTTTTTTTCTGTAAATAAAACACATTTTAGAAAGAAAAAAGAAACATTAAAGGTCACAGAAATGGTTTAATATAATGAGAGAGTCTTCAATTTATCAAAGTATCTTATAATCGGACCCCAAGTCGCCGCAACGAGAACTTGATCTTCTCCAATTTTAAGAAGAACACCAGATCTTTGAACCACAAGGAGGAACCGGGAGGGCGAAGGTGTAAACACTCTTGTTGTCGTCATTGTACTCTAAAAGCCTCACAAATGATTATTTTTGAACGTATTTACATGCATAGTGTGAACATTTGAATGTTTTTATCCCGTATCGCGAGCTCTCCGCGTTGCGGTTAAACGCGGCCCCCCTTTTTAAACCCCCGCGTGCTCCGCTTCCCGCCCAGTTCCCCGAACGGCGACGGAGAAGTCCCGCTACGACACGTCCCTGAACCTGACCACCAAGCGCTTCCTGAACCTGCTGTCCCAGTCGGCGGACGGCGTGGTGGATCTGAACTGGGCGTCGCAGGTGTTGGACGTCCAAAAGAGACGCATCTACGACATCACCAATGTCCTGGAGGGGATTCAGCTCATCTCCAAGAAGTCCAAGAACAACATCCAGTGGCTGTGAGTGTGACGACAGAACTCCCACGACTCCGTGGTTCATGTTTGGATTTCATAAACTAATCTTTTCTTAATTACCTTCGCAATTGAAATTGGAAGGTTATGTTTTGATCGCCGTGTATTTGTTTGCGTGAGTGTTATTCGCATAAGTAAACGAGTATTAAACCGAATGAAATTTTGTGGGATGATTGGTTATTATCCGGGGACCATTTGATTAGATTTTGGGATCGATTGTGCCAACGGTCAAGGTCATGAAAAGGTCAAAATCTTCTTTTTACCATAGTGCGGTCAATTTCTATCCAATTGGCATGCAACTAATGCCAAAATGTTCATAATTCAATGTCCAGTCTTGTGATATGCGAAGGTATGCGCTCTACCGAGTGCCCCTTCTAGTTTTCACACGCATCTCTCTTTCTCTCTCTCTCTCTCTCTCTCTCTCCCCCCCCCTCCCCCCCCTAGCGGTAACCGTGTCGACGCGGCGTTGGTTTCCCGCCATAAGGAGTTGCAGCGAGAGGTGTGTGACCTCACGGAGGCCGAGGAGCAGCTGGACGAGCTCATTTCCAAATGCAACCTCCAGCTGCGGCTGCTCACGGAGGAGCCGCAGAACAAGAAATATCCTTTTCGGACACTTCGAGTGACTGGTTTTATTTTTTTGCCACCTCAGCTTTTTTTGCGCTCCTTAACCGTTTGCGTGCGTCACGTTGGGCTACGTGCGCTGCCAGGACTTGAAGAAGTCCTTTGATTCTCCGGACCAGCTTGTCATGGTGATCAGAGCGCCACCAGAGACACAGATGCAAGTTTCAGAACCCAGCAAGGTAACGAGGAATGGCTGCTTTTATTTTGAAGGTGCAATGTTGTGTCGCAATCAAATGATTTGATTCTCTTTAAAAGTTTAATGAAACGTGTATCGTTGATTTTATATAATTGTTCATTTACTAATTGTTAATTAATTTTTAAATTTTTCGTTAGATTTCTTTTTGTTTTATTTATTTATTTATTTTTTTGTATTCTCAACTAAGAGGTTGTTGGTCGGGGAGGGAGTTTGTCCATAAGAACGATACTGTTGACTTGAATGCTTGAGGGGGGGGAAGAAAAATGCTAAATGTATCACAATTGCACTGTTTCTTTGTGTACTCGCCTTAAAATAAAAATTATATATATATAAAAAAAAAATAATGAAATGGTTTACCTCGGACCCCTGAGTTGTGATCTTCTACCTGATTTTGTTTTTGTCTCCCAGGGTTACCAGGTGTCGCTGAAGAGCACACAGGGTCCGATTGACGTCTTCCTCTGTCCAGAGGACAGCTCGGGTGTCTGCAGCCCCGTGACGGGGGCCAGTCCCTCTAAACCCGACGCCGACCCTTCCCTGGTCCCGCCTCCCTCCCCCCCCGCCGAGCAGTCGCGCGCCAGAAGCTCAGCGGCGGACGAGGACGCGGCCCCCTCGTCGCCGGCGTCCACTTCGTCCACCGCGACCGCGACCTCCCAGCAGGACCCCTCGGCGATGGTGTTGGGCGGCGACGCAGGTCAGCGGTCACATTTCTCAGTAACCGCACGGACATTTATTGAAATGCAATTTCATAGTCTGAAGTTCATCCGACCCCCGTCGGGTGCAGGCCGAACGAACGCCGGTTTTAGACGGCGGCGCGTTGGATATGTGCCGTTACTGGTGGAACATACGATAAGATAAGATATTCATTTATTGGTCACACAGTGGGGAAATCTCAGGATCACAGCAGCGGGTGTACTTTAGAGCATCAATAAAAAATAAAAGATACAAATAAAAACACAATACTACATACTAAAAGACAAAATACTAATACTACTACTAAAATACTAATATTAAATTATTAAATACTAAAATACTAATACTAAAATAATAAATACTACAAGGGGAAAACAAAGTAAAGTGTTGATTTTGTCAGGATCTCAGCGACGTACTGCAGCTGTCAGGAGGAACGAAGGACCTGTGTTTCAACATCGGGGGCTACGCATGTATTCTGCTTAAAGCAGGGTTCGTACGGTCATGGAAAACCTGGAAAAGTCTTGGAATTTTAAAATGGTCATTTCCAGGCCTGGAAAAGTCATGGAAAAAACTTAAATCGTAAAAGTTTGGGAAAAATCATGGAAATGTGTTATAATCACGTTCATTTATGCCGAGTTTGAATTAATTAATATGTTTTTTTTAAAGAAAGACGCTCAAAATATAAGCCGGCATATGCTCTCAATACGCAACATCTTCTAAATGTTTCATGTTTATACCGAGATTTTAGTTTTGTAATGGACATTTGATTTAAAGTCATGGACATCCATCGATCAATGTGTAAGAACCCTGTTAAAGTGAAGGCTGGTTAGCTTAGCATGCTAACCCCAGTGCTGATTCCTGCGCTACAATTATTTTTGTGTTTATCAAATATTATTTTGTCTTCTGCACGCTTTGTCCTGCGACTAGTTGTCCTGTGACCTTGGCACAATTTCGCAAGGTCACCAAGTGATTACAAACACACACACACACACACACACACACACACAAAAGGAATGTGTTGAAACCAAAAAGCAGGAAAGGCGCAGGTGTTATTAATATTAACAGTTTTCTATTGTTGCGTCGGAGTTTGCCAGGAATGCCGTTCAGCTGTTTGTCGGTCACAGACGCTCTCCTCCCGCTGTGACTGGTCAAATGGAGTCGCTCTATCTCCTGTCCTCTTGCAAGACAGAATGCGTAATTCTTTTGTTGTTCCGCTTTCCGCCACAGAATCGCTGCTGGGAGGCGACCCGTTCTCCAGCCTCGGGGACATGCCCGATTTCGACCTCTCGCCCCTCTCCTCCTCGGACTTCCTGAACGCGGACGGCCTTCCCCTCCAACTGGACGGCTTCATCAACCTGTCGCCCCCCCACAGCCACGACTACCACTTTGGACTGGAGGACCACGAAGGCATCAGTGAACTGTTTGACTGTGACTTTGGAGACCTGTCCCAAGTGTTGGGGGACGGTTAGACGCAGGCAAGGAGTTCCCCCCCGGGGGGGGCGGGGCTTCCAGAAAGAGGGCTAGACATCAATGTTTTAAGGGAAAATAGTCCAAACTTAATGTTTTAATTGGGGGTGGGGGGGATGATTTGTGCCTGTGATCCTCGAAATACTCCCCTAACTCCTCAAGGTCTGTCCCCCCCCAAATTGTTCAGCACATTATTAGCACTGCTCTTTGGCCATTTAAACTCTAGACAAAGATTTTAGCTTAAGTATAGCTATTTAAATTATTTATATGAATGTTATTTTGATAATTTGTATCAGCATTTTATTTTTTTGTCCGTATAGATGATGATTAACCCAAGTTGTGTGTGTGTGTGTGTGTGTGTGTGTGTGTGTGTGGAGTCGTAGGACTGGTTTCCTAAACCCAGATTAGCTGACATGTGATTTACGATTCATGCGGCTGTTTTTTTTACTTCCCACATCTCGGTGTGAAGGGGAAACATTTGCATCCTGCTGCTAAAGGGTGTCCAAAAGCATCATTTCACACTCAGTTTGTGTTCATCCGTCGTAAGCACAAACGTTTCTCCATCGGGAAAATGAGTTTGATCTCATGCACTGGAATCCTGACCGACTGGTTCCTCTGTCGGTGACACAGCCCCGACTTACGGACTGGATCTGTTTCCCTTCCACAGCCTCCTCCAGGAGACTAACAAGAGGCTGTGATGTACATCCGAAGGTTCATTTAGAATTCACCTCCGACTAATGCGTCCACGACGCCGTACAGATGTGTCCGAACTACAGGAGACGGGGAGCGGGAGCTTGGTGGTGCTCATAAAGCCATTCGTAGAGACTCCAGGGGGGCGGAAGGTCCAGATGGGTGTCGTCGGTGTGCCAGTAAAGATGCTGCGCTGCAGTTATCAGCTCGCTAGGAGTTTAGCCATAGAGGTGTTCAGAGGAGCAGTCTTAATTCAACGTTTTGGATGCAAAGCGGCGCAAGTGTTTGCGAAGCATCCCGTTGCGTATCGGGCGAGGATGGTTTAAGAGAATCCTCGGAGACGGTGTGCACGCTTCTTTTCTTTTCGTTGTCGTTTTTTTTTTTTTTTTTTTTAGGGTTCAAAGCGAGAAGTTCACCAGATGCCTGTAGACCGATGCTCCCCGGAAAACCACCCGACTGTTATTGGCGCGTGGGGTCCTTCCGCACAGTGCGATCTTCATCGCGTGTTCACCATTCCTCGTGAATCAAAGCACAGCTGCGTCGTTGCTTGTACTCAAATCAAATCGGTGTAATCAGAGGACGATGGACTTCTGAGAGGTGTTCAAAAGGAGGGGGGGGGGGGGCACCTGCCGTTATTGTTCAGCATATGCACTTCAGTTCAGTTCAGAAGGTTAATGTCCATGCCTTAAACCAATGGCCTCGAGCGGAGAGTATCTGATCCCCCAATAAGGATCAATTCCTGCTTGTCTTTCCGCGACGGTCCCAGCTGCGTCTCGACGTCCTACCACAAAGACGTTTTCCCATCATGCACTCTGCACTCACTGACTCTTTCTCCTCGTTCTAAGTTATGTAAGTTAACCGTGTTTCATTCCTGAAGTGTTGGGGTTTGATGTGTATATTGTGCATATCATTTTTTTTGTTTGTTGAATTTCATATTTATTTAAAACTAAAAACTAAAAAAGGGTCAGGGAAGGGTGTTCGGGAGATGTCATAGAAAGAAATGGTACTGAATTTGCCACATTTTCTGGCAGGGATACGTTTATCTGGAGAATCCCAGCAGATCATGAATTGCTACGTGTGTTCCTTTACTGGCGAAAATAAGTGTTTTGTTTGTAAATTAGCTTCTCATCAGTAGCACCTTTTTATATATTTGTCATGCATTTTCTTTTGTATTTGTTTGTTCGTTCTTAGAGAATATACTCTTACCTGTTGTGCATGTGCAACCTTCGCATCGGCTGATGATGCATAAACATGTTCAGGAACACAGTTTGTCTTTTCGACAGGGCTGGCTAAAACGTTTAACTTAAATATTCTTCGTACCTTTCAGTGTCGCGTCTCTTTTTCCCGACGGCGGATGTCTCTCCATGTTGCAGGCAACATAGCTGACCCGAGGCGGCACACGTGTTGTCGTGTGAAGCCTTTGTGTGGGAAATGTGGGGAAACCGCATCGCTGCGGTCGTCTTTTGCGTCCTTTTATCGTCCTCGGATCCCCTGAATGAAGACCGCGGAGTGACGAGCCGGTCGATGTGTGGCGTCCCTCGTGACCCTCGGAGTGTGTTGTGTGCTTGGTCTCTCTGCGTTTGGCGCCCATCGGCAGCTGAGCCGCTCGTCGTCGTTGTTGTTGTTGTTGTTGTTGTTCATGGTCATGTTTTGGTTCTCTGCTGAGGTAAAACTTAATTGGAAATTAATTCAAATCAGGATTTTTCTTTTGTGGTGAAAGAATGGAATTTGGCATGTGTGTCTGTGTGTGTGTTTTTCTTCTTTTTGGTTTGGTTTGGAAAACTTTTTGTACCAGGGTTGAAATCGAATCACTTTCATTTAAAAAAATAAAATAAAGAAAAAACTTATAGGAATCAAAGCAAGGTTAGTTTTCAGAAAATTCTAAAGAATACCCTCATGTCATGGTTTGTAAGTAAATTTTCAGAAAGTCGTTGTTCCCTTTTTGTGCGTTCTTACACAAGTGTGTGCAGTGTGTGCAGTGTTTCCTTTTGTTTTACATCGCCAAGTAAACCACCGTCTCCACAGCAAACAGCTGGTCCAGATTTAGGGAACAAAATGAGAAGTGACAAATACATCACTGTTGACTTCCTGTTGCACAAGGGACACAAACATGACTTGACTTGTGCATTGAAGTCGCTGCTTGATGCAAAAAAGACAAAAAGGAGGAAAGTGAGTTAAGAGTCGTTGTGCAAAGTGCTTTTAAGGGAAATTAGCTTATCCAGCAATCAGTTTTTGCTTGGAGTTTGTTTTTTATGCGACCAAGTGGGTTAAAGAAAAGTTTTGTACTTAATTATTGGGACCCGATATGCCCATTTTGTATAAAAAATAAATAAATGTAAAAACGTATCTATTTAGAGACCCATTTGCCCCACGTCTTGTCTTTCTGTTTCATAAAAATGAATCTGCCCCCCACACACACACACCTCTTTAAAAAATGGTATCCCATGATTTGTATTATTTTTGTCATAGATTGTATTTAGATACTCCTAAGAGCTGTAGACGTTCCACACCTGTAAGAGAAGTTTGCAACGTCAACACATTTCATTTTTTTCACTGCTCAATTGAACCTGTCATCTCCCCGCATCCTCATTCCTTCAGTTACTTTCATCATGACTGTTGTATTTGAGGACGTATTACATAATATGTGATGTCATCATTATCAGAACACACAATAAAGGCTCAGACTGAGGCGTTCACGACCAGAAGTAACCGTAAAAACATAAATCTCCAGCATTTCGAGTCGGTGTTCTGTCATTTCATGCTACTTGTCAAGAACCGATACCTTGTGGTATTGCGCATGCGCCGAGTTGATTTTCCAATTTTTTTTGACACGCCCATAATGTTTTGCCACCCTGTCGATGCACGTCTGATAACGGGGAGTGACATCATCAAAATCCCGATTATTTCCCTAGTTAAAAGTACATTCAGCATGTATATTGTACAGGTAGTAATAATATGTGGTAATGACATGTAGATTAATGAGTGATAAGCAGTTGCTATTTCTTTTGTGTCAACAAATTATTGTAAACATGAGTGTGTTCACATTATCATAAGGCACTGGTTTATTATTAGGGTATTTAGTGTTGAAGATAAACACTAACAGTGAAAAGTGAAACATTGAACTTTGAAAGAAAAGCATATTTTGATAGTACAATAACATCCTATCAGATAGGGTAGCATGAATCGATACACACCTATCAGTTTATGCAGCGGGTAGCAAATTTTTACAAGGCAGCAAAAAATGACAGAACACCGGTCAATAACTCATTTGCCATCATAATTCATCACACCCACGTAAATAGAGTCCCGCCTGTGCCGCTAGGGGGCGCTCTTCACCGTGAGTCAGGATGTGGAGTGGGTTTCCAACAGGTTGGTCCAATGTGACCTCACACCGGTTGTAATTAATACCGGGTCATTTGACCTCTTGGCACAGAAACCAACGACCAGTTCTCAATTCAAAGAACACTGAGTACAGACTTGTGTTCTTTTGGAGTCTGGTCTTAGGAGTCCAGACTCCGGAGGACGGGACAACGGGAGGACGGTCTTTCTGCGACTGGAACAGCAGCTGACTTGATGATGTCACCACATCAGCTGTTCTTGCTCCTGAGTTTACTCTAATTATTCACTGTAAATTATTTTTTTACAGTCAAAAACAATATGACAACCCTGTTTTTTTCATTATTCTTTAAATATAATTATTTTATTTGTAATTATATATATATATATTTTCAAAATAAAATAATCATACACAATTGTATTAATGTATTTATGTTTATACATATTTATATTATATATAAATATGTATAAACATAAATAAATAATCATACACAATTGTATTAATGTTTACAAAATAAATACATTTATTTATGTTTATACATATTTATATTATATATAAATATGTATATATTACACATGTAATTGCAAACAATTCGATCAAAAGTAAAAAGACACCATGAGTTCAACGTTAAAATGTAATTAAAATATTAAGTTATTAATTTTAACCCTCAGTCAAATCCTCTACAGACACGAACATGAATTATTATTCTTATTATTTTATTAGTTTTAAGTGTCTGATACATTATTTGTAGACAAACAAACTCTTGGCTGTAAAAAGCAACAAGTGATATCAAACTGCTCATTTCTCTGTGTCGAAGATGTTTGTGAAGAAACTTTTGTGCTTATTTTATACATTTGCTTTGTATTAAATGCTCAAATAAAAACAAGTGGAAAATACTTTGTTTATATTTTTGTATTCATAATGTAAACATTCAGTTTGTTCTCACACATCAGTAAAGTCTGTGAAATGACTCTTAATCATTGATTTCAAGAACAGATTCACTTTATCCACACAATCAGTGTGACCTGAGACTGAGCCACATTAAAGATGATGAGTTTCTCTCTTCATAACGATGCATCGGAACAGAAACAACAGTAGAAAAGAATCAACAGAAATAATAAATCAGACATTTAGAACTCTGTGAAGACTAAAATGTTCACGCAGAGAAATGCCAGTTCAGGTAAACAAACGTAAACATGAGAAACTCTATGGATAAACAGACAAAGGAAAGAGCGCCACCTACAGGAACACAAACATGTACAGAACAACTCGAGAAGATGTCAAATTAGCACCCAGAATGTTGGACTGACAGCTGATCTCAGTGCAGGGAAGAAACGCCTCAACAATCAGCTCTCAGACACAAACATAGAAACTAAATGAGTTTAACAGTTTAAACCTGAAATGACTGCCGTCTATTTTAGTTTACAAAATTCAGTACCTGTCACTCCAATATTCTTCATCAGAATAAGGCTGACTCCTCCAACCATTTCCATCACGAGGCGGACTCCGACCATTTCCATCACGAGGCGGACTCCGACCATTTCCATCACGAGACTGACTCCGACCATTTCCATCACGAGACTGACTCCAACCATTTCCATCACGAGACTGACTCCAACCATTTCCATCACGAGACTGACTCCAACCATTTCCATCACGAGGCGGACCCCGACCATTTCCATCACAAGACTGACTCCAACCATTTCCATCACGAGGCGGACCCCGACCATTTCCATCACAAGACTGACTCCAACCATTTCCATTACGAGGCTGACGTTTTTTCCTTGATTTAGATTTTTTGTTTCCACCTAATACTGGCTGCCGTGTGTTTGCTGTGTTCGGACTCACTGTCCTTCGAGGCGACAGTGAAGCGTCCACTACTCTCAACGCCAGTGAGACGTATGGCCATTCCTCGTCCATGACGTCCAGCAGTGCATCTCTGATTTCTGAAACGGCGTCTGTCACATCCTCAAAGTATCTCAGAGGACGGAAGTTGATGCTGGATGAGTCTTTGGACTCACTGAGGGGTGACAGTGAGGGGTAGTTGTAGAGAAACTGGTTGAGATCCTCCGTGTGTGAGATCTTCTCCAGGTCAGCATTGTTCTTCTTCAGCTCAGTGATCTCCTGCTCCAGCTTCTCCTGAAGCTCTTTAACTGCACTCAATTCTGCTCTCTGCTGGGATCTGACCTGCTGCTTCGCATGAGAGCTCCTTCTCTCCATGAGACGGATCAGCTCGGTGAAACTCTTCTCACTGTGCTCCACTGTTTTATCAGCCAAGACATTGATGGCCTCCACCTCCCGATGGAGCAGCTTCAGGTCTTTCTCTCTCTTCAGGATTCTCTGCTGGATGTTTAGTCGACTCCCCTCCAGCTTTCTCTGCCTCATGGTCCTTTCTGCTGCAGCTGAGACTGTGTTGTGGCCTCTGTGTTCATACTGTAAGCAGATATAACAGATACACTGCTGATCAGTACGGCAGAACAACTTCATCACCTCATTGTGACGAGAGCAGATGTTCTCCTGGAGCTTGTTGGAGGGGTCCACCAGATTGTGTTTCTTAAAAGTTGGCGAGTCATAATGAGGCTGGAGGTGTATCTCACAGTAAGAAGCCAGACACACCAGACAGGACTGAAGGGCCTTCAGTCTCCTCCCAGTGCAGACATCACAGGCCACATCTTTAGGTCCAGCATAGCAGTGATTAGCAGGAGCAGCTTGGAGTCCAGTCTTCTTCAGCTCCTCCACTAGATCTGCCAACATGGTGTTCTTCACCAGGACAGGCCTAGGCGTGAAGGTCTTCCTACACTGAGGGCAGCTGTAGAGTTTCTTGACATTCTCTTTATCCCAGTGGGTTTTAATACAGTTCAAGCAGTAGCTGTGTCCACAGGCAATAGTCACCGGATGCTTCAGGAGATCCAGACAGATGCAACAAGAGAAGGTCTCCCGGTCCAGCTGAACTCCTCCTTTCTGCGCCATGTTATCGCACAAAAATAACGACTGGCTGGCGTCAAATAGTCCAAAACTTAGCGATTACCTCCTAAATCCTAGTCTTAATCACTTTTCCCTGACCTCTGTGTAAAACTTCCACAGAAGAAGAAGAAAACGGAAAAGCTGGGAAGAAGAAATCACGAGGCGTTTGGAAAAGAAAACCACGTTGTTTCGAGCATGCAACTAAACTTTCATCAAACTACGTGGTTATGAGGCGACGGCCGGCGAACATTAGTGACGTCAGTCTGTGGCGGTAAAACTACAATGTTCAGGAGATGGACTACAAACAAAACAAATTGGCCGCGTTAACGCACAAAAATATTTTAACGCAACTTTATTTACTTCCGGTGTTTGTTGAAATTTTTTCACTCCTCGAGTGTCAAGCCGTGGCAGAGTTTTTAAAACTATTATTTCTCCGAGAAAATACGGAGCAGAAATCAGTTTAAACTGACGCGGCGCGGAAAGAATTCGTCACACTAACCCTTCACCGTGATTTGTCAATCCGTTTGTCTGTCAACATTTTGCGAAAAACAATCAATGAACACTCAGTAAATCACAAAGGACCCGCCCACCTCACAGGTGATGCTCATTCAGTCAGAGAACCAGAGAACACGGCGCGAGGAAAATGAGCCTCGTAGGAGCCTCTCTGAAACACAGCTCTGTGTGAAGTTGTCTTTAAAAACAACATTGATTACTTGTTCATTTAGAAGATTTAGTTTTTAGAAGAAAAAAACGATTAATTGCGATTAATTGCGATTAATGAATTTCAAAATGTGTGATTAATTAGTTAATTTGTTTTAATCGATTGACAGGCTACACATGTAATTGCAAACAATTCGGTCAAAAGTAAGAAGACAGCATGAGTTCAATGTTAAAATGTAATTAAAATATTAAGTTATGAATCTTAACCCTCAGTCAAACTGATGTAACGTTATCTGTGAATAAATCAAATTATATCTCATGTTTAACCGCTAGGAGACATCAGAGCCAGCGGAGCATATAAAAAAGTCCTGCCGAGATCAGGCTGCTGCTGGTGAGCAGAACCTCAAATCTACGGCGCAGATCTTTATTAGGCTTAATCATAACAAACCGGCAAAAACATCCTAAAATTACATTCCGTGATTCAATAACAGTAGTATTTATAAAAAGTCAACTGTCAGTAGTTTATTTTCTCCTCAGATACTGTTTCCGGTTGCTGTTAAAATGCATTCTGGGATATATGCTGGCCAAAGTACACACAAGTCTCCTCTGATGCATCCCCCAGAAAGTGGGAGGATCAAGTCACATCCGGGCATTTTGACCATGCTTTGCGAGAAGCGAACTTTGAATTGGAACATGTACCCGGGCTGAGACTGATGACGTTTCACGAGTCCACGAGGACACAAGTAGAGGAAAGGACGCACAAGTACGCATATTGAGAAACGCCGCAACATTTTACCATTACTGCCTTAATATTATGCTTCCAGATTTACATCTTAAAGATCTTTTCAGTGGGCCCTTTGGCCGTGAACGGAAACCAATATACGGGGGAATTATTATTAACTTGACTCGATTACAGATCAAGTTCACATAACATCGTAGTATTTAAAGAAGGCACCATTGGACAATTAATCCGAATACATGAATTCCAAACATCTGGTCGAGATTGAAATATGTCCAATTCTTTGGTGCATGATCAAATACCTGAAAAGACACTGATGGTCTAAAGCCATTTATTCTGTTTTCCATTTACTGCGTCGACCATCATAAGAGCAGATATTACACATTCAACAACATCGCACTCTCTTCATTCGTCCTTGTTGTGTGTCTCACGTGTTTACTCTCCCGTCCAAACCTTTTTCTATCGACGTCCTTGTACTACATTTAATGTATTTTTCAAAATAAAAGCACTCCCGTGTTCATGAGAAATATCAATAAATACCAAATAAAAACGTCAATTGGGGGGACAAATTGAGCTTTTGAAACCCTGTTTGAGCATCGAGGTTCATAAATGGAGAAGCAGAGATGCTGTATTCTTAACTTAATAAAACAAAATCTCACTCCTATGATGAGCACCAGACTGTGTCAAGACCAATAAAGCATCCGTTCTGCATAACTGCTGTTTATTACAGGGCTGTTGCACTGCATTTATCAGGCATGTCATTGTGCCTGTCTGATAAACTCCACTGTATTCATATTGCATTGTAATGTAGTGCCTTCACACAGACGTCTTAATATACCTCTATGCTTAGATTCAATCTTTCACTTGCTGCCCCCTAGGTGGTGTTGGTTTATAAATAATATTATTAAATTATTGCTGCTGTGCCTTGGTTTCCCACTATGCACCACGGTTGAGCAGTTGTTGTTTTTAGTTTGGGTGTTGTCATACAATGATGGACAGCCACAATGAAAAGAGTGTTAGTGAGATGCTTATCATTGGGAAGGTGGAGCCTGCTTGTCATTCCTTCAGTCCCTTAGAAGTCCCACTGTCAGACCATGGATTTCACTCAACAGACCACACACATCGGGGGTGAGTTCACTCTGAAAATCATGCTTCACCTTGAGAGAAAGTGTGACCGCTTTTCAGTTTCCTTAAAAAAGTTTTGTTTGATGGCATCGGTACAATTTTCTTACGCTATATAAATGTCTGATTCAAGATTTATTTTACTTGGCATGGCTCACATTAATCACATGCGAGTATTATTCTAACATCGAGTCAAATAGATTTATTTCTGACAGGAGAAGAATGTGTGTGTTTGTTTGAATGCCTTGTCGAAACAAGAGGGTTGGTGTTTAGTCACTGAGGTGCGAAGATATTCACCAAGACAGAAGTGAAACTCATTTGCCTGCATAGCAGCGTGTGTGACGCCACTGCAGGTTCTCAACAATGTGAAAAGAAAGGAAAAACTCCACCATCCTGTCAGTGAAAGACGTGTTGTTCCTCTTTCAGATGAATGTGGGGTCTGTAACGTGTTCTCTTTCCCCAGGCGCCGCCCCTAGCCAGTGTCGACTGAAGTTGGTCAACTTCAAGACTCTTGAGAACCAAAACTCCCATGAGACCGAGGGTCTGGGCAGCAAGCACCTGGTGGTGCGACGAGGGAAACCTTTCAACGTGACTCTGCTGTTTCACAACCGGTCCGTTAACCCTCACACCGAGAGCCTGGTCCTGGAGGTTTGTCTAGGTATCAAAGATGTGATTGTGAGGGAACAAGTGACCACAGCTGCTTTTGCAAATGAAAAGTTACGTTCATAAGAATGAACAGCTCCTTTGGTCAATCCAATACTGTGAGGGGTGTTTACAGCCTTACCTCTAACGTGGCAGGTTTGGCCTACAAGAAACCTTAACATGGGTATTACAGGTCGAGTTACTACAGCTAGGTTACTACTGAAGGTCTATCTCCTTCTCAGGCCACATTTACACATAGCCGGTATTTCCAGAAACAAATATTTCTGCCATTCCGTTTTCAAAAATAACGTTGTACACACAAGGTCGTTTTCAAAAAAGTTTCCGTTTATGTGAACCTGCATAAATACGCCGTCCACATACGTCCCATAGGACGCTCACATGACGTGAAGCATCTTTAGTCGCATACTGTGACGTTTGACAACCTAAAACTCTGTCTGACCTCGTTCACACGCAAACACAAAAACAGAGTTTTCAGAAATCTCCTCTTTGGCCGGAGTTTTTGAAATGATAGTTTTCCGTGATAAAACCTCCGTTTTTGTGTAAATGAAAGTCCAAAACGCATGAAACTATATGCGGTTTCCCATCGTGTGAACGGGGTCTAAGCGAAGTAGTCTCCTAGGGGCCGGGAGGATGAAACCAAATTTGACAAAGTACTTCCCAGTACCTACACTTAAAAAGCCCTTATTTAAAACATTAGTCCTAAAAGTTGTAAAATGCACCAGTAGCCAAATCCATCTCCAGTCATATCAACGAGAACGAGGCCGGGCCGAGGGCCGGGAGGGGGCGGGGTTTAAGGAACGCGAGTGTGATTGCTCTGTTGGCCCATGGATGAATAGGGTTGCCAGAGGCTGCAGGTATTTTCATCTGAATTCTGGTTTTCACTGGGCTACTTTCATAGGAATGAACAGGGTGCTACCTCTGACACTGGATCCATTTCTCTTTATGGATCCATGATCATTCCAGACCACCTAAAACGTCTGGGTGTCTTGACTCCAATGAATTCAACTTTGCATTTTAAAGAGGGAAATGACATAGTCTAACTGTTTCATTCCCCCCACACAGGTAATCTGTCAGAGAGGATCCCAGTGCAGTTCTCCGACCAGCTCTCTGACCCCCACAGCTGGTCGGCCAAAATCTACCCAGGCGTCGTGCATCCTCAGTCGGTCAGCGTCCAGGTCTGCTCCCCCGCTTGTTCCTCGGTGGCTCTGTATCACCTCCTGGTGCACATCGAGACCAACCAGGGCAGAAGGAGCTACGCAGTCGGAGACTTTGTGCTGCTTTGCAACCCTTGGTTGAAAGGTGGGTCCATGTAATAATACCATAGCCTGTATTTAGGAAGCGGGTGTGTATGGAAGGGACCATTTTTGGACTGAGATGCTGTGTTTAGCTCTGGTAGCAGTAGCTACCCGTCAGTCACAGGTAGCCCCGCCCTGAAGCATTTGGTGTCTTTTTGTTTTGGTCCTTTTGACCCTTTATGGATCAGAAATTAATAAATGAACGTGATGCTGTATTGAAAATGGCGTGAAACCCGAACCATTAGCCCATGTTTACTATGTGAGTTAATAAATAAAGAGAGAAGTAGTCTTTCTCTCAGCGACTTCTATGCAAGCAAAAGAGACGCCCCTGGTGGCCAGTAAAGAGAATGTCACATTAAGACACTTCTGCATCGGCTTTACCTTTCAGAGCTGGAGGGATGCCGCTTGATTGATACTCCTCCCTGTTATTATCCACCGTTGTTCCTGTTGTTTCATCGGAGACGTTAATGCACCCCCCTGCTATTGTCTTTCAGATGATCCGGTTTACATGCCGCTGGATGTCCAAATACAAGAGTATATCAAGAGCGATTACGGGCTGGTGTACATTGGCACTTATCAGAACATTATTAGGCGGCCCTGGTCATTTGGTCAGGTATGCGACACTTGGCTATCACAAATCGATCATGTGTATCATTTATTTGCAGGTAAGCTCACGACACACCTGTGTTTCTGTGTGTAGTATGAGCCGGGGGTGCTGGAGGCGTGTCTGAAGCTTCTGGAGGTCAGCCCACAGCACCTGTGGGACAAAGACCAAGACTACATTCGCCGGGCAGACCCCGTCTACCTCAGCAGAGTGATATGTGCCATGGTGAGAGACGACGACTCGCTGCGTGTGTGATCAATATGCACGTCGTGCACATTTCTTCACATACGATGTGGTCAACGACATGACTGGGACATGTTGAAGAGCGGTTTGCTTCCCATGAGAAAGAGAGAGCAGAGAACCGCTCAGTGACGCCCCTCATTTGCCATTTTGTTTCAAGGTAAACTGTAATGACGACCTGGGTATCTTGGAGGGGAAGTGGCAGGGCAGCTACGGAGGTGGGGTCAACCCCACGGAGTGGAGCGGCAGCGCCGACATCCTGCATCGCTGGCTCTCGTCCAACTGCAGCCCCGTGCGCTACGGACAGTGCTGGGTCTTTGCGGCGGTCCTCTGCACAGGTACTTTGAATAGTTTGTGACACTATTATTAACATTAAAGCAAAACTCATGTGTGACGCTACCGATCTGTGCGTCCAATGCCGAGCATGTGGAAGGGCCCAGAAACCCATCTAAGGTTTGAGCTTCTTCCAATGCTCCTGGTGGGATGAACTGAAGGTGTTTTAAACTTTAATGGTGATTCTCGCATTGGTCTGTGTTATTAATCGGGTTTCATTACAATTGTTAATGTCTCTTTCTTTTAGAAATCAGCATTGTTAATTTGTTAGAGGGCAATTTGTTTGGAGGTGAAGTGATTTAACACAACGTGTATGGAGGACAGAACATGTCTTAGGCCTAAATATAAATGAATACATGCATGAATAAATACAGGAATAAATAACTAAATGCTTAAATAAATGTGTAAATAAATACATAAATACAGGAATAAATGTATTAAATAAATAAATAAATACAGGAATGAATAAATATAATTTATACCTCAACAGGACATGATTAAATAAATACATTTCTACATTTCTGTATTTATTTATTTATGTATGTATTTTTGTGTCCCCACCTATTCCTTCATTTAGGTATGCATGTATTTATGAGTCCTTGTATGCGAATGAGCTGGGGCGGGCCAAATCTCATTGTTAAACAGGATTGATCAAGTAGGGGAGCAAGACAGAATCGGTTAGTTAGTCATTCAAAGAGAACATCTTGTTGATCAGCATGCCTCTCCAGCCGCTGGCCAATACATTAGAAGCCAAGTATACAGTCGTGACAACAATTGACCCAACATCTCCTCGCTGGTCTTGGTGCTGTTTTCCAGTTCATCTTCGGTATCCTGAGGGTCTTTGTGAAAGTGCTTTGTTCTACGTTGTCATGTCTTTGAGGCAGAACGATTTTGTACAAAAGAAATCGTCGATAAACATCCTCTTCAAAAACATTTTTATAATAGACAATCAGATGCAAACATCTGGTTTTACAAGATACATCCATATTTTGGACCTCATCCCGGAACCACGATAAACACCCAAAGACCACAGGGACTATTTCATTCCCCGCCTCCCTTTGTAACATCAGCCCCGTCCAACTCAAACCGTGTTCGTTATGCAATGTTTGCCTGATTATGTTTGTTTTGTCTTCTGTGGGATACACGGTGATCTTGCCAGCTTAGTTCATACCGTGTGCAAATGTGAATACATTCTGTGGTTGTTTTTCATTGATTGTTCGGAAAGAACATATTTTCACACTTGCTTGTTGGTGTGTGTAAATAGACCTTGATGTGAACAATTTTCAGACAGAATGTCTGTTTAAAAAAAGAAGTTTTATCTGGATGGCTAGATATCATAAGAGTTAAGACAGAACATATGTAATTGTCTTCTTGTTTTGGTATTTCATGGTGAACTGAACCTTTTTATAATATAATCATAATATTTGTACTAAACAGGCATTACATTTGTATGTCAACATAGCTACACTAAAGTGTGAAAGACTTTAAAAAATATATTATTATTTTCTTTTCCAGTGATGAGAGTGTTGGGTATTCCCTCCAGGGTGGTGACAGTTTTTAACTCCGCCCATGACAGCGATGGCAACCTGATAATTCAAGAATATTACTCAAGCACTGGGGAAAAGCTCAACCTGTCAAAAGACAGCATCTGGTTGGTGTCTCTCACTCTCAAACCACAAAGATACCTGTTGGTATTTTACTTGTTAATCATCAGGATCATCAGACAATTTTGACAGCAACCGGATTTTCCAAATATTTTGTGTGTGTTATTCCTCTGTGTGTGTGTATGTGTCCTCATCGTAGGAACTTCCATGTGTGGGTGGAGTGCTGGATGAGGAGAGCGGACCTCGGTGCGGGGTTCGACGGCTGGCAGGTGGTGGACCCGACCCCCCAGGAGAAGAGTGCAGGTGGGTCGCTGGCCCGAGTGGCTCTCAGAGGCCGCCGCCATTTGGATTGAACGGTTTCAATTTGCTGCTTGAACTACCTTGTCAGACCAGGAACGGATCAACACTGAATGTGACGGTGGGGAAGAATTTAGAAACCCCTCCCGTCACAACCGTCACAGCCCTTTCTCCCCAGGGGTATTCTGCTGCGGCCCTTGCCCGGTGGTTGCCGTCCGGCGCCGCAACATCCGCGCCCCCTACGACGCGCCGTTCGTCTACGCCGCCGTCGACGCCAACGTCGCGCAGCTGATCCTGCACGAGGGCCGGGTGGTGGGCAGGACGCTGGACGCGGAGTGGGTGGGGCGGCTGATTTACACCAAGAGCATCGACTCAGACTCACCAGAGAATCTGACTGGGACGTATAAGAGCAAGAAGAAAGGTGAGAGCACGAGCAGCGAGGTGTACAGTGAGTAGAGGCCGGAGGAGGAGGGCTTTGTTCTCGTCGTGTGACAAAGTTATTCTCCCCATTTCAGAGAAGCAACCAGTAGTCGTTAGGGGGAACAGGATGGGGTCAGGTCAGTGGAAGTGATGAAGGGTCTTCCCCCTCCTCCCTCCAGAGGAGTTTGCCACTATTGCTTCTTTTCACCACGAACTCCCTCTCACTCACACAGCAGCAGCCTCTTCGGCGCGCTACTCTTCTAACCAAGCGGGTAAGCGTTCCCTCCTCATGCTGTTACACATGCCACAGGGCACATTCACTGGAGGTAAATGTGCATATTAATTACCTTCGCATTGAAAACGCGGAATGTCATGTTTTGATCGCCGAGTATTTGTATGCGTGCGTGCGTACGTGCGTGTTATTCGCATAAGTAAAAAAATATTAAACCGAATCGTATGACATTTTGTCTGATGATTGGTTATTATCCGGGGACCATTTGATTAGATTTTGAGATTGATCAGGTCAAATGTCAAGGTCATGAAAGGTCACAATCTTCTTTGAATCGCATGACATTTTGTGGGATTATAGGTTATTCCGGGGACCATTTGATTTGATCTTGGGATCGATCAGGTCAATGAAAAGGTCAACATCTTCTTTTTACCATAGCACGGCCAATTTGTATCCAATTGGCATGCAACTAATGCCAAAATGTTAATAATTCAATGCCTAATCTTGTGATATGCGAAGCTATGCGCTCTACTGAGTGCCCCTTCTAGTTATATATGTGTTGTATATAGTATTACAGTAGATAACTTGGACGTAAATGGCACATTTTCAAAAAGAACTCCTCAATTGTGCAACAAAAACATGGAGTATGGAGATTATGGAGCCCTTGTCGAGCTATTAAAAATGTATTTGCTCATAAGTTATGTGCTTAGTTTTTGTTTGGTTTATGCGTCACTTCATCCGCAGGCTTTCTGGAACCACGCTCACATCTCTCCCCATCACCTCTGGGTGGAATGCCACCCGGTTTGGAGGTGTCCCTAAGCATCGATGGGCGGCCGTCGGTGGGGGGGTGCATCTCCGTGTGCGTGACGGTCACAAACCAGTCGAGCCGCCCGAGGCTCCTGATGGAGCACCTCGACGCTCAGCTGAAGGACTTCAACAGCAACCCAGAGCGGAGCTTCTGGAAAGCACAACAAGAAGTGTGCATACTGCCTTGGGAAGGTGAGGAGACGGGCCTCCGGCATCACGGTCGGAGTATAGTATTTGATGTGTAAATGACATTCCTCCCCCCTCTTCCACACACACATCTGGTCCGCTGTCTGCAGTCTTGACGCTCCACCAGACCATCCCTCCCTCCGCGTACGAGTCGATCCTGGCAGGCGACGACATTGTGAACGTGGCGGTGGTGATCAAGGACGAGAGGACCAAAGAAAGAGTCCTGGCGGCGCGGGAGTTCAACATGAGCTCGCCGCAGATCACCATAGAGGTACGGCAGCATCCAGCAAGCTTCCTCTTCTTCATCGCTATCCCTCCATCTTCCTAGGTCAAGTTATTTAAACGAAGGAGTAGTGGCAGGAATCCGTATTCGGCATCAAACCACTCCATCTCTAAAAATATTCACGTACATTTTTCTCAGAAATTGACAACTTTTCGAGTTTTCTCAGGATTATTACTGCCTTCCTGTCTAGACCAAAATATATTCCCCTTTTAAGCACAATATATAATAATTACTTCAGATGGATGATGGGCCAAAATGGTCATGTATTGCCAAGTTAATAACACATCTGGATTCAGCTCAGCTGACTTGAGGTCAATATTATTGATTTTTACATCCACAATTGGCACAATCAGCATCTCATGAGAGATTCATACTTAGAAATAACCAAACACCCTGTCAAAATCAGTTTCTTTGTTTCGGTTACTTTCTGAAAGAAACATCTGCTTTTGATCTCTCTCGATGTTGACAAGGAACACATTCCAGAAATGAGGAGCTCTAAAGATAACAACATCATACGATCTAAAAAATGACAGAATGACAAATGCCATTTTTAATAAAAATCAGATAACAACATTTGAATGTTGCCTCTACATTAAACACACATTGCAGGGCACTTAAACAAAGGAAAAAAACTCTTTGGCTTTTCTGTTTGATGCAGTCCTATTACTTTTAGTTTTAGCAGCACTTGACCAAGAGCACAACGTTTCCTGTGGAGGAAAAAACAGAACTCCTCATGGGAACAATGAAATGCAGTCTGTGCTGATTCAAACCCATCTGGTATACCCGACGTGTGTTTTAACTTGTATCCTAATGGCCGCCGCCTCAGCACAATGTGGACCAAAGTGCGAGTGTTTGTCTTTTTCACGTGACTAGGGTGTAGTCGTCTGTAACTGTGACTTCTCCTCAGATTGAAGGAGGAGACGACATCCAGATGAAGAAGGAGCACACAGCCCAGGTGTCCTTCACCAACACTTTAGCCAAAGCTCTGACGGGGGCCGTGCTGACCGTCGAGGGGTCCGGCCTGCTGCTGGGAAAACACCAAGCTAGGTAGGTCTGTGTTGAAAAGTCGGAGCCTCAAGAAAAACAATGCATCTCAAGTTGATGCGCTTGCCTCGCGTGTCTTGGTGGGACAATAAAAAAAATACGTAAACAAATTGTGGAAGTGTCGCATTCCAGCCGCAGTTGCACACACATCTTCCCCATCGGTCTGAGCCGCCGATGAAAGGATGGTGTTGTGGAATGCCGTCTGGGAATGCCGTCGGGTACGTTTCCCGCTGCAGCAGCGACGTCACCTTGTAAGCGTCCGGCCGGCTGGTCGGGCGGTCCTCTTTGTGCACCTGTTTCAAATTCAGAGTTACATTGTTACAAAAGAGAAAACATGATTTGCATGTAAAAGCTCACTGGTTTATAATGGAAGCAAAAAGAAATGCTACAAACAAAAGAAATAAACGATAATTTAAACAAATATAGCTTAATAACTGAATGAGTCGCCGACACAACCATATAAGAAAAGAGACAACATCCAGATTGTTCACATTCATGTTTTGATCTGTTTTTTTTATTTAGTTTATTTGACCTGAAGCTGTGACATGTTCTCAAGACGATTGTGACGGAAGTATACAGTATATATGTGAGCAACTTTAGGCTTGATACATTTGAGTTGGTGTAAAATGTACCACTTACAAATGGATGAAAAATATCACATTAAGACACAAACATAAAAAATCCAAGCTGTGATATTTAAATCAAACACTTTTGACAATAGTCCCCACTTATTTAAAGTCTGATGTATCATCAATATTTTCTGCAAATTCCTTAAGTCCATATTTTGCTGTTTTTTTCTCTCTCCCTTTCGCGGTGTTTAGACTTAATCACCTTTTTCCTTCCTGTATACCTCTGGACAAACTTTATTCATTTATTACAAGTTTGGAGTCATGGTGGCTTTTTCCTATTTTTATGGACACGGGCAAATATGTAAATTCAGCAGAAACTTCTAGTAACCGTAAGAGGTCATACATACAGAACAATAAATCGGCTTTAGAAAGTGCAGGACGTTAAAATCTCTGCAACATGACTGGAGGGATTACTTGAATAATTTATGGTATTACCTAACACGCACGCACACACACACACACACACACACACACACACACACACACACACACACACGCACGCACGCACACACATGCATGCATATATTGATTGTTTGTGCTGTCAAGCAACAAATATCTTGCAAATTGCTCCTTTTAATTACTGTCTCAATATTATTATCAACTCTCTCTCTCTCTCTCTCTCTCTCTCTCTCTCTCTCTCTCTCTCTCCACCCCCCCAACAGACTGGTTCACCTGCAGCCAGACGAGAAGATCGGGAAGACGGTGACCATCATGGCCACTTCGGCCGGCACTAAACTGCTCATGGCCACTTTCTCACACAGCAGCAGCCCCGGGGTCGTTTCCAGGAGCTTCCACAAAGTCTCCGTCACGGTTGCACGAGTCCATCCTCCCAAAGAGGGCCAACTACAGGGACTTGAATTGCACTCAGGCACATGCACAGACATGTTGGGGGGCAGGTGCTCAGAAAAAAAGAAAAAATCAAAAAATCAAAAATATTGTAAATCATCATGATCACTTCAAGTGAGCAAGTGTTTTTTGGTTACTACACAACACCTGAAACAACATGTGTTGAGAGAGAGCTGAAATGACAAATGACATGACATATTTTTTTTTTAAAAACAATAAAAAACAACAACAAACAATTAAATAAACAACAACAAACACTCGACCAACTTGCTGAAAAAAAAAAAAAAAAAAAAAAACAACACTTGTAATAACTACTTACAACCCAGAGTGAGGTCCTGCTGGGAAATATCAGACTGAGGCTTTATAACGTTTTTACAGAAGTCTGATATTTCCCGGCATGACCTCACTCTGGGTTAGTAAGTAGTTATTACAAGTGTTGTTTTTTCTTGTGTTTACTCTTTTCAGCCGCTGTTTGTAGCGGGGGCTTGTGAGCGCCGAGGAGCAGGTCCTCACAAGAACTCAAATAAATGCCCTGACAGATATCCAAACACATTTGGGGGGAATTGATGACAGAGAGAGTATGTTTTATTCTTAAATACTGATTAATGAAGAAGTAATGTGTCTACGTTCCTGGGAAATAAATCTTCAGCCGGAGATTTGCCAGTTGTAGAATTACAATATCTCATTTCTGATGTTCAGTTGTGTCTTTTCTCCAAGTCATGTGGTAGGATAGGTTGGCCGTACTCAAAGAAGAAGAACAACTCATATTGTATTTAATTTCTAGATATATTGTACTTGTGTGATACTGGGTATTGACTCTGTGCAGGTGCGTCTACATACAGATGTTCCAGATGTGTGTGTGTGTGTGTGTGTGTGTGTGGGTGTGTGTGTGTGTGTGCGTGTGTGTGTGCGTTTGGCTCGGCGAAATGAGGTGACCTCTTTATTGTTTATGTATTTTATGTATTTAATGTCCTGTACTGTAGGTGTATACAGTGGGAGGGGCGGGGGGAGTGGGAGTTGTTATCTGATATTTCAACAAAAAGAGGATAAACAATGGAAATATCAGTTAATGTTTACTGTGTTATGGACCTGTCAATATTTCCAAAGAAAAGAATACATTATTTGTTTTGTTTTCTTATTACATATACTGTTGCAATGTGTCTCATCCTGTACTGTTATTGTTTTATGTGTTATGGTCTGTCAAGAGACTACAGATGCTAAATAGCTGAAACTACAAGCTGGTGCAGTGCATCAAATGGTGACATTTATGTTTTAACTGTAAATAATCCCTCTTAAATAATAAGATAATATTATATAATATAATATATTACATTTAGCATCCATTTTGGTTTTACAGCTCATACAGCTGTACTGAATAGTAACAGATCACTGAGAAATAATAATAATAATATAATAATAATAAAATAATAATAATAATAATAATAATCATCATAATTATCATAATCATAGTAATCATAATAATGATATTAACTCGTATGAATCAAATATATATTTAAAAAACATGGGGGAAATAATTAATATGTCTCTCTGTATTGTTCAATCGGACGCACGCACGCACTCATGCACGCACGCACGCACGTACGTCAATGCCATGGCAACCGGACCGGGTATTTAAGGTCGCGGACGTTCTGATTCTTCCCTTTGCACCTTGGACTTTGACACGAGCGGACCTCACCTGTGAACCCTCCTGTGAACCCAAACCCGCGAAGGAAACTCTGAGACTTTTGCCCTGCTTGAGACTTTTTGTTGGAAACTACACTTGTTGGCGACCAGAACTCCACGAGACCCGGACTAGAGAGACCCGAGACCCCGAGGAGGCCCTCCGAGAGCCGAGAGCCGAGTCGACGAGCCCGGCTGAAGGGACCGGACTGTGACTTGGACCATACCTGTGCAGGTAAGACCATTTATTCATTTAATTTAGCATTTTTATTATGCATGTATCCCCTTAAATCCATTAAAGTGTTCTCAGTTTAGAAATCAGTGAAACTTTTTGAGTTTTAAGGTTTAGAATGTTGACAGAAAATGTTGGTGAAAACATATTTTGTGAAATGTGACTCTCAGTCGATGATTCGTCGTGTAAAAAGAGTATTTTAATGCAGAATGTCTTGAACATTTCGGGAGATGTGCGGAATGTGGTCACAGTCAGTGCAAAGCTTCGAAACTCCTGGAATTTTTCTTTTACGTCATCAAAACGTCGAAGTGCAACTTTGCAATTCCTGAAAAAAGATGGCGCCTGAGGCATTTTTATGGAATTCTCAAATCAACATTGTAAAATGCAAAAACTCGTCGCCATGGTAACCTTATGGAACGCTCGCGCCCAGCGGTCACCTCACCTGAGCTGCGCGTGACCCCGAGCTGCTCTGTTGTGACCGATGAAACGGGCCTTGTTGTACACACGTCTGCTCCTTTTACTTTATCATATTAAAGTGGTTCATTTGATATTAAAATGCACGGTGCTCGTTGTCGCGGTGCTTTGTTGGTTAAGTAGAGTTTACTGATGGGAGTGCACGAGCGCGCGCGCTGCCTCCAGCGTCTCCTCCACGCGCTCCGAGATGCACCTCGTGAAGTGGAGAGTAATGAGTTATGAACGGAAGAGGTCACAGTGGTCATGCCGGGTTAACATCGCCATGTTTCACTGCGCGTCCTCGAGTCTTATTTATTATGATGTTATACGTTGTTTCGCTGCGTGTTGTGACAGCAACAGGCGCTGTAACGGACACCTGTAGAGGAATTGACTTTCTGCTGGTGACGCTCCTTTACTGTCTTTCTTCAGGTCAACCTTTGGAAGCCTCGCCCCTTTGCCCTTTGACCTCGACCCGAGCTTGAACCTTCTTGTTGACCAGAGCTGTGAGTATCACTCCTTGAGCTGTTGACCGCTAGCTGAAAGTTGTCCTTGAATCTCGTTCTAGCTCCTGACTTCCTCTTCCGCGGACCGCTGAGAAGCCGGAGGATGGACTTCCACGCGCGCTTCTTCCCCGGAGGTACGTTTTATATTTATATTTAACATTTATGTCATTGTGTGGCTCACGAGTCTAAACAGTTGTACATTGACTTGCTAACGGATTGATTAGCAGCCGGAATCTGAATCTATTATTGCTCGATGTAATGCAGAAATATTTCATGGCGTGACGAATCCTGTTTGAATGTTTCCCTGCAGCTGGTGCCGACTTCGTTGGAGCTCCGCAGCCTCCACCCTCGCCCCCACCCAGCCCCCCGGGGGCAGCCCTGGGAATCGACTACGGAGGTAAGAAATCAGAGCGATGCACAATTAAAGGTTTATATATGGGGAAAGTGAGAAGATATGAAACATTGTCTAGTCTGGAAGGCGTGGCTCACAAGTCTAAACAGTTGTACATTGACCTGCTAACGGATTGATTAGCAGCTGGAATCTGAATCTATTATTGCTCGATGTAATGCAGAAATATTTCAAGGCGTGACAAATCCTTAAATGTTTCCCTGCAGCTGGTGGAGACTACGAGGGAGCTCCCGGCCTCCCTAGGGCCGTCAGGTTAGTCCAGCATTTTAACGCGCAACATGAGAATGATGTATTGGCGTATTTTGCTTTGTTGGAGGAGCGTTTCCACCCAGATGCCCCGGAGGTGGAGGTCCGTTTCCCAGCTGACGGGGTCCGGCTCCGACTCGTCCGACTCCGACTCCTCCGACTCGTGAGACGCAGACGGGCCCGACACGGACGGGCCCGCAGGTAAGTCATGAGGTAAATCATCAGGTAAGTTATCAGGTAAGTTATCAGGTAAGTTATCAGGTAACTCATCAGGTAAGTTATCAGGTAAGTTATCAGGTAAGTCATCAGGTAAGTCATCAGGTAAGTTATCAGGTAAGTCATCAGGTAAGTCATCAGGTAAGTTATCAGGTAAGTTATCAGGTAAGTTATCAGGTAACTCATCAGGTAAGTCATCAGGTAAATCATCAGGTAATTTATACACTTGTCCCTTTGAACTTACACGTACACTGTTTAACACTTTACTTTTTTTTCCCCTTGTAGTATTTAGTATTTTAGTATTTAGTAATTTAGTATTAGTATTTTGTATTTTAGTAGTAATATTAGTATTTAGTATTTTAGTATTTAGTATTGTGTTTTGTGTTTTTATTTGTATCTTTTATTTTTATTAATGCTCTCATCTACACTCACTGCTGTGATCCTGAAATGTCTCCACTGTGGACTAATACAAGAATATCTTATCTTATCTCTCTTATCTCTTAAACTACTGTTATTGGTTTGTATGTTCACTTTATTTTATATTCTACTGTAAATGTAATGTCACAATTCTTGCACTTTGTTGATTGTTGATTGTTTAATGTTGTCTAATGTTGCACCACCACACATTCTTTGTATATGAACACATACTTTGCAAAAGATAGATAGATAGATAGATAGATAGATAGATAGATAGATAGATGTAGATAGATAGATAGATGTAGATAGATATATATAGATATATATATATATATATATATATATATATATATATATATATATAGATAGATAGATAGATAGATAGATAGATAGATAGATAGATAGATAGATAGATAGATAGATAGATAGATAGATGTAGATAGATAGATGTAGATAGATAGATAGATATAGATAGATATAGATATAGATAGATGTATATAGATATAGATAGATAGCATGTTCTCCCTTGGTTCTTCCTTTCCTCTCACCTCTCTTTAGCTGTGTAACGTCTTAATGAAGCTCCGGCCCCAGTCCGCCAGGAACCAGAAGAGTCTACCAGGAGGAGCAGGAAGAGGAGGAGCCAGGCAGGACAGATAGAGTGCCAGACTGCCTTCTACAGAACTACAGGACCACCCCCCCCCCCCCACACACACACACCTTCTACAGGACCCCCCCGCCCCCCGACACCGCCCGCCCCGCCCACACAGGAAGAAGACGGACGCTTCAGCCTGAACAAGACATAACAATTATTTCACTTGTCACATGGAATACTGTATGTTGATGTAAATTGTGTACAGTATTTAGATTTATCTCCTGATTTTAATGAATAAATGTACAACAACATCTAAATATGTCTCTTTATTAATAACTACTGGGTCAGCAAACACTGTTATGATGTTCATATTGGGTTATAAATCAACTTTAATGGTTGAGACTTCTGAAATACAATGTTATAGTTTTTTATATTTACTTATTGTGTTGATTCTTAATAATAAATGTCAGTAATATATTTAGTTTACACCTGTGCTCATTTTTCATCTTCATAAAGGGTAAACGATAAAACCCAAAATTATATTTTTGTTTTGTGTTTTGCCAAAAATAGCTTAAATGACCACAAAGATATTTTATCGTACAAAACATCCTGAATGTCAAAACGTCAACATGTGTCATGTCAGTCGCCAACAATCAGTAACAAATACCAACATATATCTTCACTCTAAATAATCCAACTAAAGCAATGCCTCATTTATATTTACAAGAGTTTCATTGACAAAAATAGAAAATAGGAAAGTAAGTAAGGGACCCCGGCAGTATGTGAAACGATGCTTTTATACCAACCTCCTCCCTGGATGGAGAACATTGAAACCAGAGAGCAGACGACATGGAGGAGGACGTCTCCACACCGCTGGCCCTCAGCAGCGTGACTGACGTCCTCTGGAGGCTGAGGACAGGAGACACGAGCCGGCATCTGGTCCAGCAGCTCCTGGAGGTCAGGAAGCTCCTCGCCTCCCAGCAGCCGGACACAGGGCTCGGCCTTCTGGACTCCTGAACGTGGCGTGTCGGTTCCAACCTGGAGAGCGGATCAAACGGAGACTTTAATCCTCCCGTTCATCTTTGGGCCAACAGGGCTTTCTGGGAGAACAACTCCCGTCTCACATCTAAAAAACAGAAAAGAGAAACCGGAGCCTGACGAGATTTGTACTGATATGCAAAACAGGTATTTTAAAAAAAAAAGTATTTTGTACATGTATGTTTTTTCTGTATTTACAATGTAGACATTGTACAGGCTTGGTTTCCATTATATTATTTCACATATTTAGTGTAGTGAGTGTCATATGTGTGGATTTCCTCCTTTGCATTGCTGCAACTCAATTACACCACTAGGTGGCAGCATTGGAGTTTCCATGTGTGTGTTTCTTCTCTGTGCATAACACTCTCACTGTTGAACTGTTGAAACGAAGAAGAAAACAATTCCTTTTGTATGCATATATGTTTCTGTGGGTTATCTTTTACTTTTCTATTTGTCACTAGCTGGCTCCTGTGATCGTCTTTTGGAATATATGACGTTTAGTTTCGGGCTAAATAAAAACATAAAAGTTAAACTTGTCTTCTCTGCATTTGCTGTCAGCTGTTAAATAAAGGAACACCCATCATTTCCTCTGCACACCAGTTGTGGACGTCAAGAGACCGATCTGCTGCTATTGGTCAAATGAGCTTTTAAAAAAAAGCCAATTCCATGTCATTGAAATAATATTGACCCAAGTTACGTCTGTGAAGGTTAGAAATGGGCAGAAAGACCCGTACCATCAAATCAAAATGTGATTAATTAATAGTTATTACTTTCTGAACTTCAAACACAGATTCTTCTGATTTTAAGTCTCTTGACGTGAAATGACGAGTTCAATGAATCTGTACGCTCCCTCGATGAAACACAATCAGCGCATGAGGAGAAATCCCAGCATGCACTGTGAGTTAAAACACGTGAGAGACTCAAATGCTTTTCAGTGTGACGTCAAACATACATATATACACTTAACACACATGAAGATAACAACATGGTTGTTTCTTCTTTCAGGGGGAATTTTCTCCCGTATTTGACGGATGAAAGTGAAGAGATATGAAGTGCAACAAAGGCCCCAAAGATGGAATGATATAATAATATAATAGTAATGAAAACAATGTTAACCTCGATGACTAGCGGAATGGACGACTGTGTTGTCTTTCTAACAGTCTTGTTGTCGCGGGTGCAACTGAATGTGGTTTATGCTTAGAGATAGATAGATAGATAGATAGATACTTTATTAATCCCCAAGAGGAAATTTGTCATCACAGTAGCAGCACCAATAAACTAAACACACAAGACTAAAATATAATATATAAAAAACAGTGACTGTGCAAAGTATACAAAGTGAAATATAAAATACAAAATAATATATATATATATATATATATATATATATATACATATATACAACGTATATGCATATATATATATATATATATATATATATATATACATATATACAACGTATATGCATACACAAATATAATTGTAATGACAATGACTGCAGTGTAAAATTAAATTAAATATGGACAGTGTGCAAAATGCAAAGTGTGTGTATGTGTGTAGTGTGAATGAAATGTGTGAAGTGCAGATCAACATAGTGTAAATATGAATGTGTACAATGATAATTAATATGTAATTATTACAGTTATTGCACTAGCATCTGGCTAGAGGTGATCTGTTATAGAGCCTAAATTTCTCATGTTCACTAACAGACTAAAGTAGCGGCTGAAAAGCCATTTTGAAGCTGCGTTCATGCTGTAGACCAACAGCGTTTCTCAATTCAAAGTACACGACTGCAGACTTGTGTTCTTTTGGAGTCTGGTCTTAGGAGTCCACGGGAGGACGGTCTTTCTGCGATTGGACCACATCAGCTGTTCTTGCTCCAGAGTTTACTCCAATTATTCACTCTAAATTATTTTTTACAGTCAAATAAACAAATCCTAAAATGACATTCCGTGACTTAATAACAGTAGTAATTATAAAAAGTCAACTGTCAGTAGTTTATTTTCTCCTCCGCTATTGTTTCCGGTTGCTGGTGAAATGCATTATGGGATATATGCTGGCCAGAGTACGCACAAGTCTCCTCTGATGCATCCTCCGGAAAGAGGGAGGATCAAGTCACATCCGGTTATTTTGACCGTGCTTTGAGAGAAGCGAACTTTGAATGTGAACATGTACCCGGGCTGAGACTGATGACGTTTCACGAGTCCACGAGGACACAAGTAGAGGAAAGTACGCACAAGTACGCTGATTGAGAAACGGCGCAAGTCATTCTGTCGGATTGCCTCTAAAACTATCCTGAGTGAGCTCGAACAACAGCCCTTTACTGCTCGCCCCGCGCTTCGCCCTGTCAACATACAACGGGCTTATGAGTGGAACCACATAGACGACCCCGGCTCTGTATTTGGGCGTTTAATCTCGGGTGGCTGTGAGCGGTTCAGAGATTCTTCACACGGGGACGCTTTATGTCTGTATGGATGTAGCTCCTGGGCGATGGCCGCTTTGACCTGGAGGATTCCGAGCTGACATCGTTACAGCTTGTGATCCCACCTCGGCGTCGGCAGACGGAGACGATAATCAGACTCCTCGCTCGCTGATTTTCAGACAAATTAAACGTCAGGGGAAAGCAGCGAGCGGGACCGCTGGGCTGCTTCGAAAAGCTGAGGCTATCATGAATTATTAATGGTTCCCTATCACGGCCTTCCTCTCTTCATCCACTCGCTCTTTTGACCATCCTCCTCTTCATCCATCCCACGCTTCCTTCTCTACTTCGTCCTTCCACTTCTGTCATTTCCCGCTTCCTTCCTCCTCTTTTCATCACTCCATCCTTCCTCCCCTTCCTTGTCTTCAGCCCTTCTTCTGCCCCCAACCACACTCTCCCCCCCACTCCCCCCCCTCTGCCTTCTTTTTGACTTCACTGATTTCCATCCCTCCCATCCAGCTGCTCTTCATTACCTCTACCCGCCCTTATCTTGATTACTTTTTCCTCCTCCGCAAATCCCACTTTCCTTTTCATCGTTTTCCTTCCCTCCCTCTCATCCTCCCTTTCTCTTCACCCTTCTTGCTTCCTGTTTTCTCATTGTTTTTCTCCTCTGCTATAATTTTCCCTGGTTCGTATATTCCTTTCCCTCCTCTGTTTATTATTTATTGCGTGGAAACCTCTCCTGTCGGTAGCTCGGTTAGCTATAAAACCGTTTCACTGTCTGGAGGCCAAGTTCAGACACGATTCATCCAAACTCTAGCCATGAGCAAAGATCCACCAACCTAGCCCAGAACCCTCGGGATTAGAGTTGAGTTTGGTTCCCGCCGAGTGATGCTAATATGGAAGTGCCTTAAAATCTGCATTCTCTCTACTGGCCGCCAGGGGGCGACTCCTTCGGTTGCAAAAAAGAAGTCTGATTGATAAAAACGACTTCTCACTTGATTTATTCCCTCAGTAAACATTGTAAACATGAGCTTATGGTTTCAATCTCTAGTTTTAAGTCTTCTTTAAAACAGCATGATGTTCATTTAGTAAATTGTGGTCCATTTAGAGTCAAATAGACCACACAGAGTATACTTTAGGGCCGGGCTTATTGTAATTGACAGGTTGCTGCCTGAGTATACAGCGTCTTCACGCATTCCAAATATGGTAACTTCACATGACTGCAAAAAAAAAAATGTAATCCCAGATGGCAACACACAAAATTTGCCATCCAACAACGAATGGCTGACTAGGTCCACTTCCTATAAAGAGTCAATGGTGCAAACCTAGGAAGTAGTGATTCCTTTATGTAGCAAGGTGGAAAGTACGGGTATTTGGCCGTGGGTGGTGGACTGACGTGAACCTTTCACTTTGATGCAGGGGACAGAAACTCGTCTCCTGTCACAGACCTGCAATTCATCAGCCATGGTTCTGACTGGGTACATGAACAGCTGGTCATTCGCTGCTACCTGTTTGCACCGTGAGCTTTCAGCAAGCACAGCTGGCCCACCCCCTGATCCTGTTCCTGGTGCAGGCTGACAGATGTCAGAAGCACACTCGATCTGAACGCATAGCTGTCCAAACACAAATCCATCACTTCGTTTATTCCCCTAAAATGTGTCTGCAACGGTAGGAATGTTTAAATAGTCGACAATGTTCAGTGTGTCGAGTATAGCTGAAATGTATCTGGGTGTGGTCGGTAAAACCAACCGGCCGGCTTCACGCTGAGCAGAACAGCAGTCGTTGCTTCCGGGTGAGGAATCCGTCAAGTCGCCTCGGTGCTGTGGAAACATTACATTACGCCGCGCACAGCGCCGCTAATCTACTGCTCCCTCCGTCTCGCTGAGAAGCAGAAGCCCGGGATGCACGAGTTCGTGAACTTCCCGCAGCAAGTCGACGAGGAGACGGAGCGGTGGGGGGAACGGATTGATCGAGAGGCGTTTGATGGATCCCGGCGAACAGATGGAACAGCTGGAAAGCCCTGAAGTGGCCGTCCATCCCAGAACTTGTGTGAGCAAATTGAAACGGAGTTTGTAATGAGCCTATTCGCCAGATTTAGAGCTGGAGCTTCAGCGCATAACGGTTTAAAACGAATCCCCCACGTTCCTCCTCCCGGCGCAACAAGATGAATCCCATAGTCTACGTGGGCAAAATGAATGGAGTCTAAATGTTATTAGAAAGCGCAGGCCGCCTCATTACAGCCGGTAAAATATGAGCGAAATCTCGTCAAGATGTTCCAAGCTATCGATATAGGCGAGGAGATCATTTCCCGCGGTACTGGACTGCTCTATAACGGCTTGTAACGATGTCTGTCTTGCACTTTCATTCATTCATTCGCTCACACACGTGATCCACGGCCCACCAGCAGCCGCAGCGAGCTGCGATAATGGCGGCGCCAATAATTATAATAATGAATCTAGCTTCTGTCGGCGGTCCATTGTCACCTGGTAATGAGTTTGTCCCAAAGGTCACTTCTGCAACAGCTCATTAGCAGCGCTGGCTAATGCTGCTCTCGTATGTAGTAGCCCATGATTGCCGGAGGTGCATCGGTCAGGCCGGGGTGAATTGTGGTGCTGTAGTGTTGTCTTCCCCCCTGGCCTGTCATTGCCTATATCTTTAAATTATTTATTTAATCTATTGTCATTGCACAGAGTACAGGTACACAGGCAACAAATTGCATTCTCTGCATTTAACCCATCATTAATTACTGTGTAGCAGTGGGCTGCAGTGAAGTGCCCGGGAACTAACTGAGGGTTCAGTGCCTTGCTCAAGGACTTGGAACTAACGGGGAGAGCTGGGATCTAACTGACAACCTTTGGGTTGCAGGACGACACCCTTACCCCACTGAGCTACAGACACCCTCTTACATGTCTATGTCCAAGTGTGCACAAGGGAGGGGGGCCAGAGCAAATAGCATTGACAATGCTAGAACAATCTATGTATGCAAAACATTTTATTCTTCCTCCTATTATCAAATAGACTAGTGTATATTAGTATTAACATTTTCCATGGCCATCTTAAATTAAAAAAAGTATAAGACCTGAGGAGATGAATTCAAGCAATGTTGTTTATCAATTACATTTTACTTAATTTTAAATAAAATCAGCTTTGAATCACTGAGTAGAATTTAATTATTTTGAATCAGTAAGGTCTAAGATACCGAAAATTTATGAATTCACCTTAATTGTGAGCAAGTCTCACGGTACTCACAGTCCGCAATAGAAGATGTGTGGCAATGATTTATTAATTAAACAAATATTTGACATCTTTTCTTTTTTTAATCAACTTACACTACCGCCTCACGCATTCTGCGCAACATGGACATCTTGTAGAAGGGGATATTTTTTATTTATTTTTCCCTTCATGGTGTTGGCATTATTTACCTCCATCTGTTCTTCCTTATTAAGCGCTAGAGGGGCTACATGGTCAACAATGTAATCGATTCTTTGGTATACAGAACCACGTGCGATCTGACACTTGATCTGGGAGATTAAGTGGTTTTCCATCCCCTGGAACCTCACCTGTAGCTGCTCGAAGTCTTGTTGCTTCAAGTCCCGGGACTAGATGACCTGGTCTACCACAGGCTGGTAGTGTGCCTCCATTAACTCGTAGCTTTCATCCGGAGAACTCATGTTTTCCTGCACCCCCGCATCCTGCTGGTGGCATTCAGCTGTGCGGCTAAGAGCTGATTTTGTGTGTCTATGTTCTTCTCAGAGAGTTTCTCCAAATTCTCACCGAGTACCACGATATGTGCATCTAACTGGATCTTCTCCATACTCACTCTTGTGGCTTTCTCTCAGCATCTCTGAGAGTTTTAGACACATTTCTTTTTTTATTATTACATTGAGCTGATATAATATTTTGTATTAATTACATTTGACATAAATTTGCTTTTAATAAAAATCACCTGTGAATCCTTGAGTAGACTTCAATTATATTTAATCAGTAAGGTCATAGATGCAGGAAATTGATGAATTCACTTTAGTTAGTAGTCACGTTGTCGCAATAAGTCTCTGTTCGCGGTACTGTGAGGCTGCAACAGAAGATGTGTAGCAATAATTTATATATTAATAATATATAAATCTCAGATCCACAGTGATATATTATTAATGTTTTGATCTGAAGTGGTTCTCCATCCACTGGAACTTTGCCTGAAGCTGTTCCAAGACGTGCTGCTGGACTGGACGAGCTGGTCCCCCACAGACTTTACCAGCATTACGTCCGATATGTCCGTCTAACTGGATCTTCTCCACCACTTTTTCACTCGGCTCCGATCACCTGCCTGCTGTAGATTATCCTGACGTGCCTGTCACTTTAACTCCATGGCTACAGACAAAAGACCTCAGGCCTATCATTACATCCTCCCATGCTTCTGCAATACTCCACCTCGCGACTCCTCAAACTCAACAACTTCCCCTCTGCTCCTCCGTTCATCTCAGCCATCCTAAACACAACATTTCAGAAAAACACTAAACTAACACCTAATGACTTCTGGACCACGTTAATGCTGACCGTTTTCTGTCTCCTGTGTGTAATTCTATATATTTATGAGCGAATGGAGAGAGGTTTTTCTCAGATTTTTCAAAACCACTTTATTTACATATTTAAAATGTTTACAGTTTCTTCAAAATAAAGTGTTCGAAATCAAATGAATAAATACAAGACTGTACATACACCAACTCCTCTTCAAAGACGGAACAAACAAACATTAAAGAAGTAATGATTCATCCACAAAGAGAAGGGTTTAAAAAACAGCCAAGAAACAAAACAAAAACAAAGAAACAGAAACCAATAAATTAATAAAAAACACACATTGGGGCTTTCCCATGTCTATCTCGTCTCTTATCATTAGCGACACATTTCTTAAATCGGCACAACTCTGCCTTAGTCACTCCTGCCTCCTCCATCTCGTTTACTTGGTGTGTGACAGACTTAATGAACAAAGACAAAGCAGGGAAGTAATCCAACACTGAACTTGTTTTTGTTTTTCATGACCTTTAACAAAGCTTTGAGTTTTTCAGGCTTGTACAGTTTTTCCTTAGACTCCGAGTTAAAATCACAGTATCGTCGCTGCTGTCTGTCAACCCCTCGTCACCGTCTGTCCCCGACTCGGCCCCATCTGCTCCTCCTCTCCCTGCGCTCCCCATGCTTCCTCTTCACAGAACCATCCTGCCCCCCCACCTCATCCTCCTCCATCTGCACCTCTTCTACCTGCCCAGCCCCTCCGCATCCACTTGCACTTTCCTCCTCTTTCTTCTACACCTCACCCATCACATTCCCACTCACACTCAACCACCTGTGGGTCGGGAATGGCAGCAGTGACGTTGTGAGGCGGCACTGGAACGGGCGCCACGGGACCAGCCGGGCCCGGACAGACCCTCACGATGTGCCCCTCCTCCCCGCAACCGAGACGTTTCATCACCAAAGATGTTGCATAAACCATGTAAGGTGTTCCCAGATGTTCCCATTTAACAATGTTGCTGTGTCTCTTGGCTGTGTCTTTTTTTTCTACCTGTCTGAGTGCAAATATATACATCCCAGTGCAAGTGTATTTGTTAGGATTGTACTTCTGCGGTGGCACATGGTTTTAATCCTCATTTCTCACCAAAGACTGTTTGTAGTTAAAAGAATGTTTCATTTCTAAGGTACTTATTTTAGAATTGCTTGAAATTTATGTTGCGTAAGTATGAATGTTCCACCACTTGTTTTTTACAGTGAATGCTCGAGACTGCAGAAGTGTTCTGGTTCGATATGTTTAACCCAGTTCCTCTGTCCAGTCAATTTGAAATTAAGAATTTAAATGCCTGTCTGTATGTTACTGTTAATGTGTTGTAACCTCCTCTTGTACAGTTGGAATTTTTGTATTGACTCAGAAAAACATTTAAACTGTTACAGTGCAATGTTTCGACAAAATAAATCCCATTGGTATGCACAATTCATTGTTGTTTTTCTTTTCTTCTCTCCAATTTTCTTGAAACAATGAATACAATCTTAAAAGTAAAGTCAACTAGCTCGGGCTAAGAGTGTAGTTGCCTCATAAGCTTTGACGGTCTCATGGCTCCTTGCAAAGCAGCAGTTCAATATTGTCATGTTGCCTCGTGGTTCAGAGATGGCCAAAAGGAAGCTTAAAGAATTGCTCAATCTCATACGTATTGATAGAGGTCTGGATCGTGGAATATGCCTACTACCAATTATGCCATGGCCCTGTTGATGCTCCGCCCACTCCTCTTCTCTACTTCTGTCTGCCTGATGGATCATGGAGGTCTGGATCGTGGTCCATGCCTACTACCAACTATTCATACACTCTGTCATACTCATTGAATGTGTTTTTACCCTGTAATGCTTCCTTCTGTACACATTACATCTATTGCACCTGTCCATCCTGGAGAGAGATCCTCCTCTGTTGCTCTCCTGAAGGTTTCTTCCCTTTTTTTCCCCTGAAGGGTTATTTGGGAGTTTTTCCTGATCCGATGTGAGGTTTTGGGTCAGGGATGTCTATGTGTACACATTGTAAAGCACTCTGACGCAAATATTGTAATTTGTGAAAATGGACTATAGAAATAAACTGAATTGAATTGATTATTACAATTTAGAATTCTTGCACCTCAAGATTTTGAAAAGTAAAGAAGGAGAAAGTTCAGATGTGCAGAGTGCTTAAATGCATTACTCTATTCCCTGTAGCCCCAGAGGTATCCATATTGTGAAATTGGCCAATAACCGCCTTTGAACTTTTATCATTCTCCGGTCATTCAGAGGAATTGCCCATGGATCATCATACTCAGGAGCTGAGCGCCAGGGCCATATTTAAAAATCTGAGTTTATCCCCCCTTTAATCCTTTGATGACTATAACTCACGCAGCAGCGGCGCTCCAGCACTGCGGTGGTGATTATTCATTCACCGGCCCATTTCTCTCTAGGCTGAGGTTGCTCTGGTCCAGTCATATTAATCAAGCGCCGCTCTAATTGACTGATTAAGTCATCTCTCAAGAAGCCAACATGTCTGACTGACTCATTAAACCGTGACACATACTCTGGTTGCAAAATGGCTGACTGCAATCCAATCTCCCTGACTTTTATGAGCACCATTAAATGCTATTGAGCACACGGGACAGCTCGACACTCACATACACACATCCCCGTTTGCAAATCATGCTCCCTTTTGAAATAAATTATAGTCCACTGTTTTTTTAACATTGCTGTTTTGGTACAGATTGACGTTAAGAAAAAACATCCTTAATCTGCAGTCTTTTGCATAAAAGCTTTGCGTTTTTAAAATGGCCGCCTGAAGGGAAAAACGCTTCCAAATCTGTTATTCGTTTGCTGGAGGGAATTGTTTTCCCTACAGTTTCCTTTCACAGTGGAACAAATTTAAGTAAACCAAAATGCATCACTTAAAGCTATGTGAGAATGTTCACTGTGCTCCTTGCGGCATGACATCACTGCCTCCTGTCTTTTGTTCTCTTGGCTGCAGGATGGCAAGATAACCTGTGAGATATAAATGTTTTTTTTAATGTAATGAAACATTTATAACTCTTAGTTTAGTTAGTGCCAACAGTTTGGTGCGAAGACTAAACCTCCATGAACAAGTCTGTTTGTAATGTTCCAGAAGTAAGTGCACGCGGTGGTGATCTGCTGTCCAGGAAGAGGCTGGAAATGATTATATCAAGAACAACACAAAAGGTAACGTGGACCTAGAAGACTCCACATCAAATGATCATCCATCAAATGTAGGCTACTCTGATTAGAGTACTAATGAATCAACTGACACATATATATTTTGTGTCAAAACTGTGTTTCTCCCGCAGGCATCCAGCAACCATAGATCTATGATTCACTTAAAAGGCCAGAACTAAAACTATAAAACCCAACCGAATTATGTAGATAACAAACATTGTCAATACAAAATATCAAAATGACCTATAGCTTCTAAGGTAAAATTAGCGACAGGTCTCTGTAATGCCAGGATAAGGATGAATTTGTCATCTGGTACATGGCTGAAAATGAAGTGCCCGTGCAAAAAACCTGCTGTGGCCAATTCGTTTATATTAAGATGCGCTATTGGCAGCAATAGCAAGACCTTGTCTGAGGGGAAATGCAGTGACAGGGGACATTCATCTGCACTGAGCTAATGAGGGGGTGCTGGGTTAGTGAGTATTGGTGATATTAGCACACACAAACAAACATTCTTAGCCATTGTGATGACCCTCCCACTCTGCTGGCTGTGTTCCTGCTCTAGATGGCTTCCTGGTGGGAGGAGCTAGGACATTCACCTGCTGATTAGAGCCCATCTGATTGGAGGCTTTAAGAAGGCATTACAAATAGCTCTCGCTCGTTCTCTCTCTCTCTCTCTCTCTCTCTCTGAGAGTTTTTTTTTAAATATTTGTGTGTGATGTCTAAGCTGGCAGTAAGCTAGTTCCTGTTAATATCGATACAGAGAGAGAGAACATATTTTATCTGATTCATGATTTCTTTTTTTTAACTTTTCTTGAGGACCAAGGAGGGTTTATGCAGTGGTTTCTGTTTTCATATAAAACAACTCACTCTATTACCTTTATTTAAGATTACTCTTTACTATCATCATAATGAGTACAATAAATAGTACACAGTAAATTCCCCAGTGTTAAAAGTTCATCGTTAAAGTGAATTGACTGTCGGACTCATTACAACTAGAGCAAGACTAAAACCCCCAGTGTTGATGACAATGTTCACTGTTCCTCTGGAAAGCTCCGCCTCCTCCTTTCTTTCAAATTGAGTTTCATCATATTCTAGAAAAAAATTCTCTGAATCACTTTTTTATATAAAATGTTGATACTTCAGCAGAAGCAACATTTTAGAATAACTCTATACTGTGTTCAACTTACACTCGAGATGTTTTTGTGTGTTGAAATATCGAATTGCAGACGGCTAACTTGATCGAGTCAAAAGCTACACAGTAAAATGAAAGAGTACATTAACACATAAAAGTAAACATATGGTCCCTATCTACAGACTGCTGAAGAGCCACTGTGGGTCAGTGGTTAGCAGGTCTGTGTTTCAATCGGGGGTTGGTAGTTCAATCACCGCCCTAGTCCATGTGTCCTTGAGCAAGACACCTAACCCTGAATTGCTCTTGTGTGTCCACGGTGTATGAATGTAACATGATTGTAAGTCACTTTGAATAAAAGCGACAGCTAAATGTAAAGTAACACTGAACATAGTGATAACTTTTCAGAGTTAATGCAACTCTTGTAAGTTATTATTCTACACTGAGAAGCGTTCATTTTAATTAACACTCGTCCATTGTAGTGTTATTTACGTTTGACACTTGGACTAGTGTTAATCACTTCTCAGTGTAGTGTAGAGAAAAATAATAACTCTTACTGTAGTTGCGTTAATAATATGTTCAGTGTTACTTTAACACTCTAAAGATAAGGGAACATATGTTCACTGGATGAGTGTTAAAATGTACTTTTTAAGTGTTAAATTAACAAAGTAAATTTTTACTGTGTAACAATTGACAATGGATAGTAGTGAGAACAATTCCTAGTGAAATTCACAGATACATTGAAAAGTGTAGAGTTCAAGGTATCAAGGTTTTTTATTTGCCATCTGTGCCTGGACCAGCTGTCTAGACACATTGGAATTATTTTTGCAGGGCTCTCCGAGTCAACAGAGATACAAAACAATCACACTATAATAGTAACAATAATAGTATAAATGTGAAAAATAAATTAAAAAAAACACTGTACAAAAAGTGTGGTAAAGTGTGTGCAGTATTGACAGTATTAACAGTATTAAGTACAGATTTTTAACAGGTTATCAAAAATAAACATAAGAAAGGAGAGTGCAGGGATAATAATAAATAACTAAGAAGGCTAGAGCTGTGCCTAGCTTGTAAAAGTAAAAGAAGTAAACAGGGGGAAGGGGACAGTTGTATCGGGATATTGCACGTGTGGGGGTGTTGCACTGGTTGTGTTATTGCACATTGTTTCACACTTCCAAGGAGTGCTCATTGTCAGTAGTGTTGTTGTGCCATCAGTCTGACTGTGGCAGGGAAGAAGCTGTTGAAGAAGCGAGTCCTGTGGGTGACAACGCTGTCCGCCCGGCTGTGTCTCAGGTTGTATGTGCAGCGTTTGTGTCGGAGCAGAGATTGAGCTGGATGGAGTGAGTCTCCAATGATTCTCTCTGCTCTTGTACGACAGCGCTGCGCATACATGGAGTCCATGGACGGAAGTGTTGTCCCTGTGATCCTCTCCGCAGTCCTGATGACTCTCTGCAGAGCTTTCCTTTCTGCCTGTGTGGTGCTTCCATACCACACAGTGATGCCTGCGGTGAGGATGCTCTCTACCAGTCCTCTGTAGGCCAGGGTGAGAGGGTGACGGTTCAGACCAGCTTTCCTGAGCATCCTGATGAAATAGAGCCTTTTCTGGGCTCTTTTCACCGTGGCTGTGGTGTGAACAGTCCAGCTCAGGTCAGCTGTCACCTGCATTCCCAGGAATCTGTACCCATCGGCCCTCTCCACCTCAGTCCCTTTGATGACGAGAGGCTGTAGAGGGGGAGGACTCTTCCTGAAGTCCAGTATGATCTCCTTGGTCTTGTCTGTTGAGGATGAGGTCGTTCTCCTCTCCATAGACCAGGATATTGTTCACCAGGGTCCTGTAGCCCGACTCATCCCCGCTCCCCGTGATGAGCCCCAGCACGGTGGCGTCATCGGCGTATTTGATGAGGATGGTGTTGTCCTGGGTGGAGGTACAGTCGTGGGTGTACAGGGTGAATAGTTTGGGGCTGAGGCAGCAGCCCTGTGGGGATCCGGTGCTGACTGTGAGCTCGGTAGACACCCGTCCTCCCATTCTCACCACCTGGGGTCTCTCTATCAAAAAGTCCAGAATCCAGTTGCAGGTGGGAGTTGGGATGCCGAGTTCTGTCAGCTTCTTGATCAGCTTGCCCGGGCGGATGGTGTTAAAGGCAGAACTGTAGTCCAGGAAGAGCATCCTGGCATACGTTCTGCGGCTTTCCAGGTGTTGCAGGGTGTGATGTAGCGCTATTGCTACCGCGTCATCCACTGATCGGTTGGAGCGGTAGGCAAACTGGAGGGGGTCGATATTGTCCGGGACCATGTGGTTGATGTGGGCGAGGACCAGTTTCTCTAGGCACTTCATGGCGACTGGTGTGAGTGCCACTGGCCTGAAGTTGTTCAGGGTGGGTGTGTTCGTTTTTTTGGGGACTGGAATGATGATTGAGGATTTGAAGATGCGGGGAACAACAGCCTGAGATAGTGACCGGTTGAAGATGTCAGCATACACTCCGGCTAGTTGTTCCCCACAGACCTTTAGGACCTTGGGGGGAACTCCATCAGGTCCCACAGCCTTGTAGGGGTTTACCCTCTTCAGGGCCTTCAGGACCTGTTGGTGAGTCACCTGAAAGGCAGAGTCCATGGGGTCACAGGGGGCTTTTGAGGGTGTGTCTGTATTCAGCCTGTCGAACCTGGCATAGAAGGTGTTGAGGTTGTCTGGAAGGGTGGGATCACGGGGGTCTGTGGTTGATGTGGTTTTCTTATAATTAGTGACAGACTGGATTCCCTGCCACATCCTGCGCGTGTTCTGGTTTAGATAGTAGCCTTCAAGTTTTTTGGAGTGAGCCCTCTTTGCTGCCCTGCTGGGCTTCTGCAGCTCGTACCGGGCTCTCTTGTAATCCTCTTGATCTCCTAACTTGAAGGCATCCCGTCTCTTCCTGATGTTATAGAGTTGAGGTTTATGAGAGGAGTCATTTATTGACAGTGGCGTGTCCATCAACAGCCAGCCCTTGTGGAGGTAGAAACTTTTGGCGGTGCTTAGAACATGCCTTGTCGGAAAAGGAATGCTGCCCTGCACGCGTGTTGATGCGCTCCGAGGTTTGGGCAATAAGAGAAGAGAAAGAATCGTCAAGCGGCAAAAGAAGAAGCGTCCAGTCATGTCTTTGTCCGAGCCGGAGGGGCAGCTGGCCCCCTTGGAGATTCGCACCAAGGTAATTCTGTTGTTTTTCTTTTTTCCCAAAAGCATAACAAGGAGTTCTTTCAAAAATAAAAAGGTTTCTTTGACGTAGCGCTGAGCAGAACCAAAGTCTGGCAACAGGAGACAAAACGAAAACGATCCAACAACGAGAACAGGTAAGACCTCAGTCTAAATAGGCACAGTCCTAATTGATGATCAGTCTCAGCTGCTCCAGCAATCACCGCCCAGGGGAGGGAGGAGACAGCCACCTTCTTAGTGACACTAGGAGAGGAAACAGGAACAGGAAATACAGGGAAAACTCTGGATTGTTTTGATGAAAACATTTATACACTCTATAATACTCATTGAATGTGTTGTAACTCATTATTCTTCAACTTCTGGTCACATGACATCTAGCACGTGTCCCTCTGCTCTGGTCGCTCTCCCTCCCCCTCTCCTCCCACTTGCGATTTGTCCTGTACGGTGTGGTCGGTGAGTTTCTTAGCTCCGTTACCAATCGCGATTAACAACAATATTAGGCTTTATATCTTCTGCTTGTTTGTATTGTCTTGTTTGTTTATTCTATGTATCTCTTTTCAGATCCTGAACAACTGCTAGGATGAGCAACAATTCCATATTGGGCCAGGTGGCGACTACCATTGCACGAGGTATGCTAGCTGCTTGTTTTAGATTCTGATTGTGACAGCTTTTTATCGTGTGTGTTTATACCGGGGCAAGAACACACTTGCAAGACTTTCAGACGATAGTCTAATGAAAAGATAGCCAGGGGCGTAAAATCACAATGGATGTCAACTTCTTTTTATCGTAAATCATCCCGTCTTTATGAACGATAAGCTTGTCTGACCTTTATAATAAAACAGGAAAACACTAGGGGTATTTTGTGAGGCTGTGAATAACTGCATACGACTCCATGGCTCTCAAGTGTCACGCATTGAGCATTGCCTGTCTTCAAAACTTGAGAGCCCTGCGACTATGGCGCGCTCCCCTCGTGTGAAAGAAGCCATTTTGTATTGTGTTGGACCTCCCACCACTAGGGGGCGTAAAATAGCTGTGAATTAAGACCGAGGCCAATATAATCCGGGGGAGCATGAGGGCAGGCCCGGCGCTAGGGGCGGGCCTTGGGGTGCAAGGCCATCCCTGGGACTCGGCTGGGCCCACCCTGGACAGACGGAACACCTGACAGCCTCTCGCGGCACATGTGCCGTGAAAAAATATATATTTTTACATACTGTCACTTCATTGGTGAAAAAAAAAGCCAACTTGTGTGTGTGTGTGTGTGTGTCGCGCTGTTGGTGGTATGAAGCCTAAGTCTTTTTACAACATTGGACATTAATTAAATGAAGGAATACAGAAATGTAGAAGTATATATTTATTTAATAATGTCCTGTTTAGGTATCACTTATATTGATTTATTCCTGTATTTATTTAAACATTTATACATTTGTTTATTTATTACTGTATTTATTCATGCATTTATTTATTTATACTAAATACATTTTAAATCCTCTATACATCTTCAGTGAGCCTGATATCATTCTAAACATTTAGCTCTCGGAGAGAACGAGGCTTTGTCTAATTGTCTAAACTTTTGCTTTAACTTTTTATTTTCTCATCGTTAAAACAAAGTCACGGTCTTCTAGCGACTACCAACGGATCATTAAGTGAAGACAATAAGCTTTGTTTTTGTTTTGTCTCTCTTCCCAGCATTGAAACCTAGGGGCGCTCCAGCAGAACCTCAGAAGGAGGAAGGAAGCGCCACAGGCCATGCCCAGAGGAAAAGGGAAACACGTCAACCTGTCAACATCCCGTATGTTGGCATACTCGTGGGCTTTAACATGCTCCTGCTTCTAAAAAAAAAGTGATGTAACTGAGAGAAAAACGTATAGTGTTTTTGCATCAAAGCAAAGGGGTTTCATGTATTTGTTTAGAACCCAAGTGATGAAGTTAAAAATGAAGGAATTTGACATTTTTAAATTTTGAAAATGGACTATACAAACAAGTATATTCAATTAAGGATCGATACTTGAATAAACCCTGAGTCAGCTCTTTCACAGAAAGATGGAGCGGTATCTTTATTATGACCATGGGTCAGTGGGTAGCAGGTCCGTCTTTCAATCAGGGGGTTGGAGGTTCAATCTCTGCCCTAGTTGATGTGTCCTTGAGCAAGACACTTCCTCCATCAACCTGACTCCATCAAGCTCGTCTGTCCACCTTCAGCCGCTCTGCCTCTCGCCGCTGGAACTACCTCCACCCTGACATCACAAACATTGACTCTATAATTTTTTTCAAAACTCACCTTTTTAGGCAGACCTATGCCTGACGTGTTCCCCCTCATGGTTCCTCTGCTGAAGTCTGTTCTGCTTTTAACTGTGCTGCTTTTTAAATTGTGTCCATTTAAAAAAATATACGTTGTACGGCGACCTTGAGTGCCTTGAAAGGCGCCTTATAAAACCAATGTATTATTATTATTATTATTATTATTAGTATTACTTCACCCCGTATTGCTCCCTGTAGCTGCCTCTATTGTTTATGAATGTAACAGGATTATAAATCTCTTTGGATAAAATCCTGAGCTAAATGACATGTACTGTAACAATGAAGGCAACATTCCTACCTGAATATGTGTTCATGTTTGTCAATAAACTTTCTTTTTTTGTGGACAAACAGCTCATAGTCTCCTTCTCTTGAAAATAAACTCATTGTTTTGCTGCAAAGATGCAAAGCTGCCCCAAAAGTAAAGACTTCATTATTAACTTGAGAATAAAAAGACTGACCAACACTTAACCGTTTCATATCTGCAGATAATTAGATCCTGATATGGGTCCCCGGTCCCCCAGAGCCCCCTCCTCCTGTGCCCGGTCCCCCAGAGCCCCCTCTTCCACACAAGCTCTCATAAAATCTGCTATTTAAGTGTTAAATTCACAAAGCAAATTTGTACTGTGTAACAATTGACAACGGGTAGTAGTGAGAATAGTTCCAGAAATTCACAGATACATTGCAAAGGGTAGAGTTGAGGTTTATGAGAGGAGTCATTTATTGACCGTGGCGTGTCGAGGATGCCTCTCAAAGGAAAGAAGCTGCTCTGAAGTTTGATCTGGAAGCCGATACGTCTGTGTCTCCTGCCAGACGGCAGCAGGGTGAGCAGGCTGTCGCTCTTGTCACCAATTTATGGATGAATTTTCATCTCTCTTGCACATTATTAACTCTGCTTCCTCTGCTGAGTCCTTGTGACTTCACGTCTCATAGGGTTCATCGGACCTGGCTGGGTCTGATGCTATGGCCCTGCTGATGCTCCGCCCACTCCTCCTCTCTACCTCCATCTGCCTGATGGATCATGGAGGTCTGGATCGTGGTCCATAACTACCAACTATTCATACGTTCATATTCATTTAATGTGTTGTTACTCTGTAATAATTCCTTCTGTACACATGACATCTATTGCATCTGTCCATCCTGGAGAGGGATCCTCCTCTGTTGAACTCCTGAAGGTTTCTTCAATTTCTTCCCCTTTAAAATGTTTTTTTCTATCTCTGTGTAGTTTTTCCTGATCCCATGTGAGGTTCTGGGACAGGGATGTCTATGTGTACAGATTGTAAAGCCCTCTGAGGCAAATTTATATTTTGTGATAATGGGCTATATAAAATAAACTGAATTGAATTGAACCAATAGTGCTCGGTAGACGGGTACCAATGATGTTCTGGGCTGTTTGGATCACCCGCTCCTATCCTGGGCCGTGCACATCCCACACTGCTTTCAAATGTTTACAGTTGGGGAAGTGTTTTCTAATGCTTGTTCGTAACATTTCCTTGAGAAGTACAGCCAAAGCTGCATAATATTTTTTACGGAGAAATATGACAACCCTGTCAGGAATAATCGCCCTGGGAGAAGGGCAGTGAAGACGCCATCCACTGTGGATCTGCTGAAGAGGTTCCAGGCGGACAGGGATGTTGTTTTTTGATGTCTCTCGAAACCCAGGCTTTTGTCATTTACACCAGTGGTCCCCAATCTTCTTTGAGCCACGGACCGGTTCCGTATCCGAAATTATTTTCACGGACCGGGGAGGGGGCTAGCGAGAGTTTGCTCTCCATGTGCGCGCCTCACAGCTGTTGTTGACGGGGGGGGGGGGGGGGATATTCCATTTTATATTTAATATATATTCCATTTAATATATTTAATATATATTGACTTTTATATTTAATATATATTCCATATTATACTTAATATATATTTACTTTTATATATTTAATATATATTGACTTATATTTAATATATATTCCATTTATATTTAATATATATATATTCCATTTCATATATTTAATATATATTGACTTTTATATTTAATATATATTCCATTTTATACTTAATATATATTTACTTTTATATATTTAATATATATTCCATTTTATATTTAATATATATTCCATTTTATATTTAAAATATATTCCATTTTATATTTAATGTATATTCACTTTTATATTTAATATATATTCACTTTTATATTTAATATATATTGACATGTATATTTAATATATTCATCTAGTTTAAACTATTGTTCTCTTGTTCTCTATTGTCTCCATTGTCTCTATTGTCTTGCCTCTAATGTCTGGATTGTTCGCTTGTCCCCATTGTCTCTCTTGTCCTCTTGTCCCCATTGTCCCTCTTGTTATCTTGTCTCTATCGTCTCTCTTGTCACTATTGTCTTGTCTCTCTTGTCTCCATTGTCTCTCTTGTCCTCTTGTCCCTCAGGTGTGTCTCAGGACCCAGTGGTGACCTCTCTTGATGAATCAAAAGACTGGGTGTGGCTCAGGCGTGCTGGGGTGTGAGGTTAGACCATGTCCTGGATGTAGACCCAATCTGTTCAGAGACACTGGTAGCCAGTGAAGGGAGCGGAGGAGCGGAGTAGTGTGGGTAAATTTAGGTTGAAGACCAGTCGAGCTGCTGCATTCTGAATGAGCTGCAGAGGTCGGATGTCTTTACCTGCCAGGAGGGAGTTACAGTAGTCAATGCATGGAATGACCAGAGCCTGGATAAGAGCCTGGACCAGAGCCTGGACCAGAGCCTGGACCAGAGCCTGGACCAGAGCCTGTGCCGCCTTCTGAGTGAGAACTCAACCCGCCTTCTGCTTCTTTAAAACTTGTTTCCAGAAACCTTTCATGTAGATTTAAAAAAAAAGATTGTAATATCTATAATTTGATTTTTTGGGCCCCTAATCAAACGTACAAAACCTGATTTAATATCTATATTCTACTATATTTATACGTTATAAAGTATAAGTAACATTTAAATATTTGTTTAAATAAATAAAATGAATCAATAATATGCCGTGGACCAGTTCTTCGCCCTTGCAGGGCGGTGGGAGGGGTCATGGGAGTTCCCTCATCCAGTATGCTGTGTTCTGTGGACTTGGACCAACACATTAAACCAGCCAGCAGGAGTTACAAGGAAGGCTCTGGGAAGCACGTCCCCAGAGCCGTGTTCGTGGACCTGGAGCCCACCGTCATCGGTACGGCCTCATGGGGGGATTTATATATAAGCTATATATTCATCAACAACAAAATATATATATATATATAAATATATATATATATAAAAATATATAAAAAAAATAAATATATGAAATATATATATATATGCATGTATCAATAACATATATTAAAAATATATTAAAAATATATATATATGAAATATATATATATATACATGTATCAATCAAAAAAAGTATATATATAACAAATATATTAAAATAAATAAATATATGAAATATATATACATGTATCAATAAAATCTATTAAAAATCTATTAAAATAAATAAATATATGAAATATATATATATACATGTATCAATCAAAAAAAGTATATATATATATATATATAAAAATATATAAAAATAAATATATGAAATATATATATACATGTATCAATCAAAAAATATATATAAAATACATGTACATAAAAAATCATATAAAAATATTCATAAAAAATCTATATAAAAAAAATATAATATAAAAATCTATATATGTATATCAATCAAAAAATATATACATATCAAATATAATATATCATTTTTTATACATATTATAAAAATATATTAAAAAAAATAATCCATACATACATTTATCAATGGAAAAAATATTTATAAAAAAAGAATATATATATATATAAAATATTATATATAAAAAACTTTACATATATATATATAAAATATATATTCATATTATGAAGATATATGTACAAAATGAATATATACATACAATGAATGAGACCAGAACATGGACTCATTCTGGTGTCACGCCTCCTCAGACGAGGTGCGTACCGGGACCTACCGGCAGCTGTTCCACCCCGAGCAGTTGATCACCGGGAAGGCGGACGCGGCCAACAACTACGCCCGCGGGCACTACACCGTCGGCAAAGAGGTCATCGACCTGGTGCTGGACCGGATCCGCAAACTGGTGAGGAGGAGTTCTGTCCCCGGGACCCTGGTGCATGATGGGAGGGCACCAAACATCCCCGGTGGTCCCGCTGCTCAGACCCATAGAGGAGAAGCTGCTCTGGCTCCAGGTGCCGCTCTGAGCTCTGAGGCTCCAGTAACTCTAGTGAAGGTGTTTCCTGCATGGTGGACAACGAGGCCCTGGACATCGAGCGCCCGTCCTATACCAACCTCAACCGGGGTGGGCCTCGGCTCCAAGGACGACGACGGGGAGGAGGAGGGGGAGGAGCTTTAGAGCGAGAGGAGAGGAAGTAGAGCTAGTTTATTTTATCAATGTGTTCCGACATTGAATGTTTTTATTCCTTCACATGTTCAGAATTAATGTGCCAATAAAGTTCCTGTGTGGTTATTGATCTGTGTCTTTATTATTATTCATTCTAACTCTAAACCAGTGGATGCTCCACTAACGAGCAGCACGATAATTAAACTATCAATTATCCATCAGCTATTTTACCGATTGATCAGCTTACACTACACACTGCAGACTCTCACAGGAACGATGACGGCTGACATGGAACAAGCGGAGGAACACCCTCCTGAGACAAATGTTCTTCGACGTGCTCTCAGGACGCGGCCAGGGGTGTTATCGGGCCGACTACGTGACTTACATTCCCTCTCGGTAGGGTTCCTCTCACATCCGCCGTGGAGACCGCGAGCGGCCGGTTCTCCAGAGGCGTTCAGATTTGACGGCTGACTTTCTTTGTAAAGGAGATTAAAGCGAGCATTGAAGGTGTTAAGCTCAACTGTCAACGAGACTTCACACATGCTTTTGCAGCCTGCGATGGTCTGGATCACCTATACCAGGTGTCCTAGGAGTTGAGGTCGCTCTCCAGGTTCTCCTCGACGCCGGCTTTCAGTCTCGCAGTGCAGAGCCACAGACGCCCCACGAAGACTGCAGAAAGGCCTTTTTAAAACTACGTGGTAAAACAAGCATCCTCCAAATCACTGACAGCATGCATCTGAATTACCAGATGAAAGAGTCATGTATGTAGAACAATAATACGCAGTGGATATTTCCACCATCATGAAAAGACGTGTACAAATTGTTTTTTTCCTCACAGAGACTTGGACCAACTCCAACCTCATCAGAGGGGCACATTTGATTTCAGTCAAAAATGGATTGGCTTTAATTTCACGCTGCGCGCATCCCGATACCAGCAAGAGGGTGGAAAAAAAGAGGGACAGGGCGAGAGATAAAGAGGAAGAGAGACGGAAAAGATTTAACGTTTAATTTTAGGCCAAAAGTCACCAAACCAAAGACAATCAAAGTTGATAAATGTACAGGGCAGGGGGAGGCCGTTGGAATGTTGTTGTGGAAATAATTGAATTTGTGGTGTTTTTGTCTTTAGATTTCTGCAAATGATGCTTTCAGAATGTTATTTGTGCAAGTGGAGTCCAAGACGGGTTATTAACAGAAGGAATTAACTGTGTTGTTGTGATGAAACTTTAAAAACGTGGTCAGTGGATTGAGGAAAGAAAGGGATAAACTCTTGCAATTACATTTGTGGCTGATATATATCTACATACATTACATGTTCTATTAAATGCAGTTTATTTTGTGTAGCCCAACATCACAAATTACAAATTTGCCTCAAAGGGCTTTACAGTCTGTACAGTGTCGTATGTCTACAGTGTAAACATCCCTGACCTTTGACCTCACATCCGATCAGAAAAAACTCCCAAGAAATAGACCCAGCCAGGTCCGATGAACCCTATGAGACGTGAAGTCACAAGGACTCCGGGGAGGAAGCAGAGTTACTAATGTGCAATGGAGAGATGAAAATTCATCCATAAGTAGAGAGAGAAGAGGAGATAGGTTTTCACATATATTTTGTCCTTTGACAGCATATTTGTGTACCAGCATCAAGCTTTTATGAGTAATGTCTCTTTTACCACCTCCACTCACCCACTGTTGATTCAAACATAAAGATAAAAGAAATCTGAGGATGTCATACTCTGTATGCATGGCAATGTGTTTGTGTGTGCCTATGAAAATGTGACTATCAGCGCCACAAACTCACAAACAAAGAAACCACCAGCGATCACCTGCAGCTGAACGTTAAATTCAATAACAAAACAATTTTTTTGCATTGTATCCACATAAGAAGCGCCTTGTAATTATTATTTTTAAACTATATCACAGAAGAAAAGTACTAAATATATCCTGCTCAATGGTTGAGCATCTGTCCAAATCTTCTTTCTCTCCAACTTCCCGAAAATCCAAAGTCCTTGGTGCTCTGTCAGAATTCTCTGTGCCTCCGTCTGCATTCAGCCCGCTTTACTGTACCTGCCAAGAGCTGTTTCTATTTTTGGAGCTGAGAAACCGCTCCAGGGACCTCATCGCACAACATGCACGACAATACAACACAGGTTGTGCCATCGCACCGACGGGGAAAGTATAATTAGGGACGGAAAGACAACAGCACAACAGTAAGTTTTTTAAAAGATCTTATGGGATAAAATGTTCATTTAGTCCTCAGACGGGCCCTTGTCCACGTCTGTTTTTATCAGTCTAGACTCAGTCAATAAGCTTCTAAATGCTCTGAAGATGA